>VUQK01013833.1:23954-57790 GCA_015106715.1 Bujurquina vittata
ATGGCATTTTGCATGACAAGACCCATCCTGCCAACCACCTCTTCACTCTGCTGCCATCTGGAAGACACTTTCGGGCCACCCATGCCCACACCTCCAGACTACGGAACAGTTTTATCCCCAGGGCCACACAACCCTCCCACTTCCCCCTTAGTACAACTGAGCTTCAGAGATATGAAATGTGCAGTATATCTTGCTTTGATGGGTTTTTTTTAATTTATTGTGCTTTTTATTATCTATACGTAAAGGTGTGATTGTAGTGAGTGTGTGGATGTGTGAGCATTAATCTTTTAGAGGCTGCACAAGCAAATTTCTTAACTGGCTGTAGGTGCGAATGATTGTGTGTCTCTTTGTGCGAGCCCTACAGCAGATTGCCAACCCTTCCGGCCTTTTAACTCCATTTCCTTCGTGTCTCCTAACGTCTGTTTGTCCATTTTACTGAGTGAAAGCTCCAGCTCACCACTCCAAGAGCTTTCCAGAAGGCAGAGGTTAACAGCACACTACACTTCCTCTCCCTCCATCTCGAGCTTGTCAGCAAACTGACAAGCTCATCAGTTAAATCAATTTGGAGACAACTCTGACACGAAACCTCATCTCTGACCTCTACTGCAAACAAAATCTTGGCCCTGACGCGGGCTGCAGGTGCTGCTGATGGGAAACACGTTTAATCCGCACTACAAGGGCTCACTTCATTGCTGTTCCTCTGTGTTTAGCTGAGTGACAGTTAAAATACGCACCTCAGGGCATGCTCCCTCCAATCCTTATCTCCAAGGCCCCTGAGACCGTGCATTACCATACTGCAGCGGCATAACTTCATTAAAGTTTCATTGTGTCTTGGAGCGAGCTTGACGAGAGCTCTAAGCTGCCCGTCTGCGTGCCACCGCTGACTTCAAGAACAAACGTTCATCTCTCTTCTCATCCTCAGATGCTCACTTCTTCTCTCCTTCCTCTCTCCTTTGCTGGTCAGGCTGAACGCTTGTGAAATAACCTGAGGGCCCCCTGAGATTTGCTGATAAGCCTGTTGTTGAGCAGATGGGCCACAAGAATCCCTTACTCACTTATAGCTGTCTCTTCTGGTTTTTCCAGCTGCCACTAAGACTCAGTAGAACTGTAAGGAGTACGTGAAGCAGACAGTTGCAAACTGAGACAGCATATGTGCTGAGCAAGAAGCCTCTCTTTTCAATCTTTAGAAACATTCCTGACTTATTGCATTCATCTGATGCTTCTATTTACAGTGACTTTCACTGAGTACATTAGTAACTGCAGCTTTTTCCTCAAGCTTCCATCAATGGGTGTGTACGCAGCCCGGTCAATCTGTCGATGGACTTGAAAGGATCCTTTAGTAAATGCAATCTGGGATCCATTGGACTTGCTTGTGGCTGGATTTGTATCACAGAATTCATAAAGCTGCTCGCTATCTGTGCAGGTTTGCTCCAAATGGGGTCTTTGCTTCAGCTGCTGAATATCCTCTGAGTCAACAACAGCTACTGGCAGATTTTTCATCTCGAAGCAGAAGGGCATTCTAGCCCAGCCATATTTCAGCAAACACTTTTATGAGATCTGATTTATTGTTTGCAGTAATTCTGAACCAGGTGTCAATATTTTTCCCAGCTGAGTGTTTTTGTTTGACTTGCTTAGTGTATCATAGCTTGTAAAGCTGCATTAAGTCGTGGATCAAGAGACCCACGGCTCTATTTTTGACTGACGCTCAGGAATGGCACTCAGTGCAGATAACTGCAAGTATTTCATTTATTTTATGTGTTTAATTGATGTGTATGTCATATGCCCTTTTGTTATACTTTAATAATTGCCCATGCTACAGCGATGTGTGTGCAGCACTCACTCCTTAATTACAGGCAGCACTGTGGGAATATGTGACCTCTCATCTGTTGTTCTCTGGGGAAAATAACAGTGAAGCCATTTCCTGTTAACCCAACTGTACAAAACTTGTGGCAATTCAGCAGTAGGAATTAAAATAGCTTAAATAGTTAGCTTACTAGTTTTACTTATTGCATTTATAAAGCGTACAAATGGAAATTAAAGGACATTTATGTCTTTTTAATGTCTCTTTTGCTCAGAAAACACTAGCAATCTGCGGATTGGTCGGTTTATGACTCACTACAGGGTGAACTGCCTTGATAACACCCTTCTCTAAAAGATAACTGAATATTAGAAGTACAATGAAATCATTGTTGCTCGTTTCATGCATGAAATCAAAATGGCGGATGCCCTAAAGTGGCTCGTGGTGCAGTGACATCCCCAATGTTCGAAAGAAGCAGAGGCTGAGAGAGGGAACCATTTCTAAAGGAGCTCTTGGTGACGACCTAACCTCAAACCCTCAAAACAGCTTCTTTTTTTAGTATTATTTTCAATACAATACAAAGTACAATAATAAAAAAAAAAATGAATCTACTGATTTTAATGTTTCTCCTAAAATGTCATTTTGGGGTCATGATATCCTGGAATCTGCTGTATTATTTTGGACTATTTTACTGCACGTGATGTTCTGACATCGTAAAGAATTTTGTTTCTTGATCAAAAGAAAATCCCTCTAAATAAACCAATCCATGTAGTATCTTCAATATCTGCGCAAAATATTTACTACATCTATAATAGAGTGTGAACTCGTCAACCCTGGCTGCTTTTTCAAAAAAAAAATGTTAACAGCCTTGAAATGTTAACATCCTGTACCGCAACTCCACCAGAGAGGCTCCCAAACAAAATACAAGTTCTTTGGCTTCTTGGAAATCCCACAGTTCATTAGAGAGTCAGTCCACAAACTGTGTGATCACTCATCACACATGGTTGTGTTTTATGCCTCGTTTACACTGGTCACCAAAATATGAAAATAATTATAATTACAAGTGACTATCCTGAGCCCTCCTCATTAGCTGGCATGATTTCTGTAAACCACATCCCATTAAATTCATTCAGCTGAAATTACCGTAAAGTCAGTCCCACAGGAAGTTTTGGCTTCAGAGACAAATAGGCCACTTAAGCAACAAACCACACCATGCTCATTTAGATACTTGACGCTTATTAAGTGGGGAAATAAGCATTGAGCGCGGGGCTGCAGTTCAGCTCGGCCCCCCGTCCCCTCTCTGTTTGTTTTTGGTGAAAGAAGGTGAGAAGAAGAGTAATACTACAGCAGATTACAAGTGAGGGACGGAGAGAGAGGTGGTTATTTAAAGGGTGTGATGCAACGCTCCCCCCCTGGATGTGATGGCAGAAGCTCTGCGAAGATCTGTCACCTTGTGGTTATTCAATATCTAATTCTCGGGCGGCAGCGGTGACACAAAGAAACCAGTGTCATCTTCCTCAGACAAGCCGTGCCTGTGGGAGGCAAAGACGAGAGAAAAAGAGGGAGACTGTGGCGATGGGAGGTGGTGAGGCACGTGGCCTGTTACCATAGCAATGAGTCCCATGTCAACCTGCAGAACATAAATTAATTCTATTTTTTTTTTTTGCTTCTTTTTTTTTTATTGTTTGACATGAAAAACTCCCCTCTCCCTTCCTCTCCCCCTCGGCATCTCGTTTCACTCACCCAACTTTTGTGATCCTCCACCTCTCACCCACTTTGGCATAATGATTCCACCTTCCCAAATGATACAACAATGCTCTGAGATCTGCTGTTTACTGTATCCCGACAGTGAGATAACGCTTAGTCATGATGCTCATTTATATTCATGCTGCTGCAACTTATGCTCGTAGGACACAAAAGCAGGATCCTGCGCTGTTTGGGAGAAGCTCGTATTGGTGCTGTTAAAAACGTGATGACACGATCTCCATTGCATAACGCGCCTTGATGTGTCTGACACCCGGGCTGGCTGTGATTTATGGCAGTGAAAAATTGATGCCGATGTTTAGGAGATGAAAGAGTGCTGCAGGTGTCGAGGAAAAGAGTGAGGGAAAGCGGGACAGACAGGCAAACCATGAAAAAAAGAAATAAAGAAATGCAGAAACAGCCTTGTATTCTTCAACAGCGTCAGCTTATATTACTATTAACTTCCTTTAATGACAGCTTAGAAAAAGAACAGGGATGAAGGCGTACTGTTCACATTTAATTAAACAAGCATCCAGTTTTATTTTTAGCACATATTTGGAAGTTTGTAACGCTTGGTCTCACAGTATCAGGGTCATGGGACAGCAATGGCTTTGCTACATCACATGGACCCTCCTGGCAGCCATTAGCTGGTTTTAACAGCAGTATTGATCAGCAGCATGAAATCTAATAACGTTCTTTGAGGCATTCGTGCCAGTTGGGTCTATACAGACAACAAAATCTGTGGAGTTTGCATGTTCTCCCTGTGTCTGCGTGGGGTCTCTATTTGTACTCCAGCTTCTTCCTGCAGTCATACGGCATGCATGTTGGGTTAATTTGTGATATTTAATTGGTTGTGGTTGAGGTAGATAATGTCCTGCAAAATTAAAATGTGACTTGTAGTCTAAGGTCTCCGTCACACAGGCATAGAAACAGTTGGTGATATCAAGCAACCACCTGTCGTAAATGAGAAATGTGTATTTGCCATCTGGGGGGAAGTGATTTTTGATTTAAGCTGCTTTGTGGTCTGGCTTTATTTAGTGTTTTATGTTTTGCATGGTTTCTACGTTTTTATTGCATGCTTCTATTTTGCAATTTTTGTAGTTTGCGCTTCTTACTTACTTCTCAATCAAGGTAATAAGACATCCCTGCTTAGGCAAACCCTTTAAAGGGAAGAAAGAGACTGCAGAGGGATACCAGCTGAATGCATTTAATATGAAGCAACACAGCAGAGAAACTGAGATAATGGATCCCAACGAATTTTAATACGCAGCCGCCGTGGAGAAGCCAATGCAGGGGACTCAGATGCTGTGACAGAAGCAGGAGGCAGACAGCCACAGAAAGCATCCCGGTCCTCGAGGGAGCACCAATAGAAGTTGAGAAACGGCTGGCAGTTGAGTGAGATCCAGCCGTGAGCTGTGGTGGCAGCGAGGGTGCTCTAGAGTTCTATTTCAGCTGGAGCTGGCAGCTAGTCCCACAGCTGTGTGGTGACTAAGGTAATCTGCCAGCGACCAGAGCATCACAAGGAGGTTTTTGGTGTAGCACTCTTTGCTACTGAATTCACCCGGCAACAGCCAGCAACCTCCAGCAACCAGTCAGGGAACACAGTTTCCCCTAGATACCAGAGATTGCCAAGGGAGTCACAAACTGATCTTTAGACCCATGTGACTGTGTGAGTGGCTGGTCAGTAAAACAATAAAAACCTTTAAATGCATGCAAGTACATATGGGTGTTAGTTGAGTTTTGTTTGAGGGGTTCAACAAAATACTGCCTTAAAAACTGAATTAGTCATTTTTTTACACGATACTGTCATTTTCAGGGACTTCTTGTAATGGGAAATGAGCCTAATATGCACATTTTAAAATCCTTAATGAAGTATTTTTGCAGACAAAGACTGAATGCTGCTTTACAGTCACTGGGGCTGTTCTCCATAGGTCACTGAAAAGATCCAAGACTGGCAAACATGACAATAACGGAAACAATGATCAGCAACTGCGATTGGAGAATTAACAAACAGGGGTGCAACATTTCTTCCTAACAGGGGAATTTGATGGTCTTCACAGACTTGCTATAGACTAAAAGTGAATTTTTCTATTTTCACTAAAAATATCGCCCTGATTTCAGAGGGTGATGAAGTGGGGGCCTCGTTCTCAGAGTCAATGGCAGGATACTGCAGAGGCAACAAAATTGAATTAGCAAAATGTGAGCCTTTACTGTGGCTGATAAAAGTCCAACAAGAACAGGAGAAAACAACAGGGAACACACTGGGAGCTAAGAGGGCAGGAACACAGCTTAGGCTATTTATACATGCAGTGATTACAGATGGGAAACAGGAAGGAGAGGAACACATGTGAACACAATTAAGGATAAGGTTAGGACAAACAGTAAAAGTAAAACTAAGCTCCAGTTCTCAGTCCCTTCACTGCCACGTCATTAGCTGCCTGTGGGTATTCCCACTTGTACTTGGACTGTTCCACTTCTGTACCTCCAAAAGCTTGCAGATTGGATTCATTGTTTTGTGTCATTATGTATCTCTACTGATGCTGTACTGATGCTGAATGTGGATTAATATGATCATACTTTCCTGCTAAATGGGTGGTCAAAGTAATGCCAGTAAGAATGCTGGGATCCAAGGTTTCCCAGGACATCCTTGCTTTTTATTGCAAGCAACAATCTTATTTACGTCACCTATCACTTGTTTAAATGTTTTTGCTGAAGGGCATACACTCAGAAATTTCAAAAGGGTCTTTTTACATACAGGAGGAGAAAATTTAATTTTCAACATAGCAATTCTAAATATAACAGTTTACTTTAGAAAGTGTAAATTATTTCTGTTTTTAGACACCTATGGAGCAGATTGCCGTATACCTGTGCACACCTCTGAGTGTCTCCACACTGAGAGCTGAGGAGAGGACAGATATTGATGATTTCTGTGTGGCACGAGTAGGTGCAGCAGCAGGAGCTGACTGGGGTCCCGGATAGAGCAACTGACTTCTACATGCTGCCTCACTCTTCTGCCCTCTGACTGCTGGAAATGTCAGCATAGTTTGAAAAGAAAAACGCTTTTAAGACGTAGCAAGGCCAAAGATTTGTGAACTGAGGCTTGAGAAACAGAAAGTCAGTTCTTTCTTTTTTAAATTTTTGTCTTAATCATAGTGTGTGCTTACTGATGTGACATGTTTATTGTAAATTGTATTATAAGCCAGATATAGAGTGGAACAACTTAAGAACTCAAATGGAAAATAAGAAAATGAGGAAAGTATACATTTTGGACAGACAGTGATCCATGTGTGCAAACAACAAATAATATAAATTATGCTCTGTTATTTATTTAGTTTTGTAAAAAAAAATCAAAATAAAAAAAAATCTAGTTAATGTATTGCATTTTCTATAACCTGTGTAATTTCCATGCACACTATGCTCTGGAGATGAGTGGCTGTATGCTCTGGAAGGGAAAACTGCAGATGGAAGATAGGTAGTTAATCACACATAAATGTTGATGGAGCAAAGCATAACCGTCGCAATGCTGCACAGTGCTGCGTAGCATGCAGGAGTGATTTGAAATGGTGTTCATTTCAATATATTATAGTGTTTTATGTAGATATTTATTTACCTTCACTGGCTACTTTGTTAGGCACACCTGTTAAACTGCTCCTTAATTCAAATATCGAATGAGCCAGTCACAATGAGGTATGTGGACATGGTTGAGACGATGTGCTGAAGTTCAAACTGTGCATCAGAATGAGGAAGAAAGGTGATTTAGGTGGCTTTGAGTGTGGCATGGTTGTTGATGCCAGACAGGCTGGTCTGAGTGCTTTAGACACTGCTGATTTGCTGGGACTTTCCCATACAGTCATCTATAGAGGTTACAGAGCAACAGTTCACTGAGCAAAAATACCTCTGTTTTTCTCAGAGATCAGAGGGGAATGGCCAGACTGCTTCAAGCTGAGAGGAAGGCAACACTAATTCAAGTAACAAAAGGCCATCTGTGAACGCAAATCATGTTGAACCCTGACGCAGCAGCAGAAGACCACATCAGGTGCCACTCCTGTCTGCTAAGAACAAGAAACTGAGGCACCAGTTCACACAAGCTCACAAAAACTGGGCAGTAGGAGACTGGAAAAACATATTCTGATTTGATGAGGCTTGATTTCTCCTGCAGCATTTGGATGGCAGGGTCAGAATTTAGGATATAAAAAACATGAATGTGTGTATTTAGGCAACCATATATTCCATGGTAGGTCTGGGTTCAAATGGCAGCTGGGGCATGCCAGTAAGGGGTCCCCAGGCCAGGACGACAGGTAGATATCATCATCTCCACGCTCTCAGATTGGGTGCCAAGCCCCAGTTACAACTAGTACCAGATATCAGAGCAGCTGACCTGAAAGAGAAGATCATGGATCGCCGCTAACGGGATGTACCGGTACCCTCTGAAAGTCTACTTAAAACTGTTAATGCAGCATTATGGACAACCCGAATGCAACCAACCAGGTGATCTATAACCACGGCAGCAGTAATCCTTGAGATGTGGAAGTTAGCCAACTATCCGCAGAAAGGTGTGATGAAGAAAGGGCTGCCCAAGAAATACAATGGGCCATCCATACCTGAAGCCTTAGAAACTGCCAAGCAAAGACTCACAGTTTCGGCTGACGATGGATGTTAATGGATAAGACCCCTGAAATGGCTAACCGAAGGTCAGACAGTCCTGATCCCCAGTGATCCTCAGAAGAGACTGGTCCCATCCAACTACTCAGGAATTATAATGGCTAAGATGAGCAGGCACATGGCTCAATGCATAAGTGGGGCCCAGAAAGGAATTGGCAGAAACACCAGAGGAGAAAAACACAAGACACTGGTGGATAGAGCAGAATGACCAGGATCAAGACCAAAACTGAGAAGATTATGTGAAACTTCCAAATACAGAAGGACAAATTGGTGATGGCTAACCAACCAAAAAGTAGTCGTGGACAAGCAGCAGAAGAAGGGCATGGCGATACAATGTAGCAATACCAAGTGATAGCAACAACAGGAAGAATGAATATGACAAGCTCAAGAAATGCCAAGGGCTGAGAGAAGAGCTAGAGATGTGAAAGGTGAGGGTAACAGTGGTCCTGTGGTAATGAGAACACTCTGGGCAGTGACCTCCAAACTGGGGGAGTAGCTCCAGCAGATTCCAGGAACAACATCTCAGGTCTCTTTCCAGAAAAATACAGTCCTGGGAACAGCTAAGAGACTATGCAGGACCCTCAAGATCCCACGCTCTAAGGCACTGAGGCCCTGAGGATCTGAGCACCTGAGGACCTGAGCTTGAAGGACAAAGGCCACCCAGGGTAAGTGGGGTAAATTACACTACTGTTCCATTTGTCCATTTGCCATTTCAACACCTGCAGCCTCTGATGGCCTCCACTTGTGCTCCCTAATTACAGTAGGCTAAGTCAGTTATTGCTACAAGTGAATGAGATTTTGTGTCGTCCCGTTCTGTTGGTAAAGCCTACATTAGTTTGTCATTGTGCCACAAGTGGAAAGTAATTCCCCCGGATCTGTCCCACATCAACAGCAGCATCTATATAGAAGCATCTATAAGCTACGCTGTTGGTCAGTTTACCACAGTATGAATGGGGTTGGTGGATAGCCAACATAAAGGGAGTGCATAATTTTAGTTTAAGTCTAATTCTTTGCAAGGGACCATACATGATCTGCAGCCCCTGAACAGAAATTTACAGTATTAACAATAGATTTCTTTAAATTAATATTTAGGCAAAGGCTAAATTAACTGCAAACATTAACAATTTTGGTAAACACAAACTTTCATTTTGCACTAGCTATTTTAAATGAAAAGGTCACCAGATAAGCACCAGGCACCAAACAAGGAACAAGGAAAGTAACAGCTGATGCAACATTATATAACATCTTTGTGTTTTTATGTGATGCAATCTGTATGAAGCATTGCAAATATGCTTTATTCGGATGGCAATTACAATTTTCAGGGCCGATGCACTTGCCTTGAACACCAGTTCATTTGTGTGTGTGAGTGTGTGTGTGCGTGCGTGTGTACCACTGTGAGTAGAAGGCTAGGTTTCACAATAACAAACTCTTAATAGATTCTCACGATTTGCTTTGCTGCATTGCAGCAGTGGTTCCCTTACGGACTACTCTGTGGAAAGGAGGGAGAGTTGGGGGAAAAAAAAGATCCCACAGCAGTCTAAATCTCAATTCAACAACTGGAATTAAAGCATGACACATTATCACTTGGATTGATCTGTTGTTCTCATTCTGAAGAAATGTTGAGAAGATCCATGACTTGTTTTGTTCATTTCTTGTTCTGACTGGATTCCAACAGAGACTGTTTTCCTGCTCTTTATCCATTAACTCTTATACCCCAGTATATCTGTTAAATCCATAATACTTTAATATTCCTCCAATCACTTTATTATTTCACTTGGGACACTAATGCCATTATTTTCCCAGGCATTTCATTTTCTCTGACCAGATCAAAACTATTTATTAGCCTCTGTGCCAACAGAGACGCGAGTTCCAAAAACATCAATATCATACTGTGAAAGGTGTTGCCTGCTTCCTGATGCTTTGGACAGATTTGCCAATCCTCTATTTTTCTCTGTGGTAAATCAGCTAATCTCTGCAGAGATGTGCAAGACAGCTGAGTGAGGAGGTGCGATCCTGGGTCAGAGTGTTGACAAACCCTCCAGCAGCGGTAAAACCTTTTCGCACAATAGTGCAGTCCTAATGACGGGGCACTTTGCAGGAGACCGTGATGATGGCAAAAAGATGAAAAAAAAGCAAAGCACACGCTTTACTCTATTTTTAAGGCCAGCGGACAAAACTATGCCCTGATTTAATGGATAGCTATGCTTGTTAAATAATTGTACACATGCAGGAAGACACCATAGGTTGCATTAGATTAACATGGTTTTTGACATCTAGTGCTGTGCAAAAGTGTTGAACCATACACATTCCTTTATATTTTGCTTTCTATGAATCTTTAAAGCGGTCTTGACCAATTCATCTCCAGGCTTTCTGGAGGTATTTCAAGGGTTTTCTCTAGATATAGATGCTTTTTCACTCATTTTCAGTCCAGTCTCTGTACTTGGCCATTTTCAAAGAAATGATTTTCTATTTTGAAGTCACTTCACACTGACCTACAGTATGAATCATTCAAGCATGAAAATGGCACCTAACTCAAGGGTTTGAACCATTGTTGTATCTACACTTAACAGACAACTTAGCAAAGAACCAAATTTTAAATTGCATCTTTAGACATTTTGTTACTAGCAGACTGTCACAAAAACACATAATTTGTTTCACATTCTCCCATTGAATCTACAAAAAATACCAAACATAACACAGTTTGACAGACATTAGATAGTATTTCTGGACCAACAAGGTGATTCTCAAAGAGATATAAAAATTGTCACATTTCATCACAAGGTGCAGCATGACCTTAAAAGGGACTAAACAAGTAGAGGACAAAAGAAGATGAATAATATCTCAAAGTCATGTCCTTAGTAAATAAGAAAAAATCCAGCAAAGACCTGACACAGGACCTGAGATGCATCTGACCCTTCAGCTGATCCATCTATTCTTGCCGAATCCTAATCAGAAATGTTCTCAGTGTGTAAGAGCGGCTGTCAAGAAGCCATTCTTAAGGAAGGGAAACGCGGAGAAAAAGTTGAGATATGGGGGCTTTTGGGACTGCCTTTCAGCCAGTGGTGCGGGGAATCTGGTCAAAATTAATGGAATTACATATATGAAGAATGAAGGTGGTCGTACCAAATTTTGACTTTTAAGCTTTCAAGCTTGTTTCCTTTGGGAACTACTTCTGTCATTGCTGTAAAATAAATCACTCACTCGAAATCCATCTTCCCTTTCCCCTGTACTCTTGTAGAGCTCAGTATATATAAAAGAAAATTATACAAATGCAGGAATAACTATCCAAACTGGACACATCACCAAACAGTTTCTGAATGAGCCATCGTGTTGCAGCAGAGTAATTTGTCAAGTTAAGTTGGACACAAGAGGCTGTCTAAGCCAGACCAGTTGGAGCAGCTTAGCCCTTTGGGAGTTTAGTGAAATAGTCCAGCTACTGTATATAGCAGGCAAGTGTTTCCCAGTGGCTGTGCCCAGCAGTTGAAGAGTTTATCCTTCAAATAAAAGGTTAAATCAGTTTCTGCAGAAGCCAGCGATAACACTTCAGTCTGCAGAGATTGGCCCACGAAAAATATCTCATTGGCATCAGAGTGCCTAGACTGATGCAGTAGCACACTAGCAATGTTCCTATTCTTCCATCAGTCATTTTCACCTCTCCACACGGTCTCATCTGTCTCTGTATGCTGCCAACAGCCACCCGACAGTTTACCTTGAAACATTGCAACATCCTGCACATTCATCGAGCAGCAAGCAGCAGAGTCCAGCAGTGTTCGTTCATGACTGCTGTGGAACAGCGCCCTGGAGATCAATGATCAGTATAGTGAAGCAGTGAATCGGGGGGGGGGGGGTGTTGTGTAGAATGAGAATTAGCCTGCAGGATCAATGTACTATAAACAGTTTCAGTGTCAACACCTTTGGCCTTCCCTGTTCCCCACACTTGAAATAAATACACCTTATTAAGCTTCGAGGAAGAATTCTGACCCCAGGACCCATATCTATACCACCTAAAATAGAACAGATACTGGATCAAAGATCAAATCTCTGCTGCTGCATTTGTTAATTGCATTCACCTCAGCACCTCTGCATAGGCGCTGAACTTTTCTTTAATGTGACTCACACGGCGACACTAAAGTCAGTAAGAAATGCCATCAACTTCTGCCGTTAACTAGCAGTGTCTGTCAGTCTGTCAGCACAGGCCTCTTCTGGAGACTTCATAAAACACTTCTGCAGTCAGTCACCCCATTTGCACTCAGATTTTTGATGCGTGTCCCTTGAGGTTTAGATTTTCTATTTTTGCACTTGGATTTTTATACTTACACAATAACTCAGATACAGCAAATACCAAGCATTTTCTCCTCCGTTTACTGACAGAAACATTACAACTCTACCTGAATTTTCACAACATTTTTTTCTTGTCAAAAGAAAAGGGCAGCTGTTGTTAATAACATAATGATGGCTTCTTTGCAGTCATGTGTTGTGACAGTGTAACAGTGAACAAATATAAACTACACCAGATGCCCGAAGCTCAAAGAATTTATTTATTAATTTTTTTACCAGTGCCCTTCCGGACCTCACAGGCTAACATGCTTGTGTGGATTTTGGCTTTGCACTAAACCATTAAATCATCCTGTATCATTATTTAAGCTACTATTAAACCCACGCCCCTGCCTCATGTACCCATCAAATAAAGTTGAACTGTACTTAGGCATAGTGGTCCTGCTTACCTACAATAACAATGTTGATCTAGCATCCAGGTCATACAGAGTGGACTATATAGATGAGAAATCTTCCAATGTACCTCATCGATCCATCCATCCATCCATCCATCCATCCATCCATCCATCCATCCATCTTCTAAGCATTCGAGTCCTCGTTTTTCTTTAGTAACACTTTTCAGTTCACCTATCCAGTATGTTCTATCCCCAGGACTCCTCCTCATCCTCATCCTTCAGATGCCCGAAACACCCTAGTTGGTTTCTTTCAACACGAAGGAGCAACAAGCTCCCTCCAGATATCTGTGCTCTTCACTGTATCTCTGTGGCTGAAGCCAGACAATCTATGGAGAAAACTCATTTCAGCCTCTTGAATCCAAGACCTTGTTCTTTCATTCATGGTCATAGAGGTGAAGGTTAGAACGTCAGTTGACTGCTAAATAGAAAGCTTTGCCTTTCAGCTGATCTCTCTCTTCATCACAACAGTCTGGAACAAAGCCCACATTACTGCAGATGTCAACCTAATGCTCTGCTTTCCCAACACTCATAAATAAGCTCGGGGCAACAGCTCTCCTCCAAACCAGTGGCAGACAACCATGGCCTCAGACTTGGAGGTGCTGACTTGCATCCTGGCCACTTACAGTAATAGTCAGCTTCAAACCGCCCCAGCGTGAGTTAAAGGCCACACTATGTCACATTTCATGTACATTTCTGATTTGTATTAATAAACTGGGAGTTGACTGATTTACAAATAGTTGGTCACAAAAACAGTAAAATCCTCGGTGAGATCATTCAATCGAAGCTAAAAATGTAAACTTTACTGTAGTACACTGTAGAAGCCTGCGGGTTACTAAAATCATGAGGCTTCATCACAGGACGTCCCCCTAAGTCAAATGATTCAGCCCAGGCTTGACTCCATTTCTCAGACAAACCCACCACCACCACACCACACACAGCCCACACAAATAATGAAATCTGCTCGGTAAAGCCCATAATAATGATCCAAGCTGCTTTGTGTGTAACTACTGCTATATAAAAGCTCAATTTAATGCTGCAATCACCATTATATTTGGAATTTAGGTGAATTACTGTAATTTCCATACAGGCTGTGGCCTCTGTGATGGCCACAGTCTGGTCACAAGCACAAAGTGCCAACATCATTCACTCGAAATGAGGTGAGTGCCTGTCATATTTATGAGGCCAGTGCAAAGCTTTTTCAAAGAGCATCCACTTGGGAAAATAATGCTCTGCAGTCTCTGACGAGAAAAATCATAAATCTGATTAAAAGCTGAGAAGAAAATGACATGTTTTCTGTCTTTGCTTGCGCCCCTAAGCTTCTGCTTAGCAGCATCCCCTCACCGCTGAACTAAGGAACAGAACCACAATAAACAGATTAACTGTCATTTGATGGGTAAAGTGAAAAGGCAGCCGTGAAAAAGTCGATAATAATGTTTTGAAAAGTTCACTGCTATAGCGCGTGAGGTCCAAGAAGCTGGCACAACAGCTTAAAAAAAAAATTAAAAGCATAATTTTTCTCTCGAATCCAGTCACTGTTGTGCTGAATGTAGAAGCTTTATCTTGCAGTTTGCACAGAAGACGCTAAGCTAATCCCATTTAAAATATTATATCACTTGTATGGCGGTCATTCTGCAGATGTTCTAAAACAGACTGACTCTCCAGGATGTGCCCTGACTTTCTTACTTCTGACTTCTCTTTTAATTTCATTTAATGTTAGCAGCTTATTAAAGTGGTCGATGCTTTTAAACAGATTAACGGCACAAAAAAAAAATACAGTCGTCTAAGATGAGGGAACAAATTCCCCTGCTAGTCCCCTGCAGATTAATGCCCTCTCCCATCATGCCTGCGGGGTTAGCTAAGAAGCTGACTGCGATTAGTCATTGGGTGCGGTGAATTTATGACAGCCCCTCATTTTCATTTCAGCTCAGTGACTATGCTTTAGCACCAACACACACTTTGAATATTTTCTTATTTAATCACCCCAATAAGAACATGTTATGAAAACTGTATTGATTCTGCAGACCTTGTATGCCAGTCAGAAGCATGAAATTTCTCATATATGCACAACAGCGTGAATATTTTAACTCTTGCATATCTGAATAGCAGTGTATGAAATTTAGCTTGAAA
Organism: Bujurquina vittata; assembly: GCA_015106715.1. Lineage (NCBI taxonomy): Eukaryota > Metazoa > Chordata > Actinopteri > Cichliformes > Cichlidae > Bujurquina > Bujurquina vittata. The sequence goes on from VUQK01013833.1 coordinate 39,015, forward strand.
CCTAAACACTGGAGACAGCTGGGATACAAAAGGCCAGTGTTCACAGTGTGGGTGGATTAAAATGGTACTGCAGCATGTACGTAATGAAGTACCATAATGGAATTATGAGAGATTTTGGCACTTGTTAATTCAGGCCATTACTAAATGGCCCCACCTACGTTCTTTTAGCTGATAGGCCCTGGCCCTGATTCAGGCACCACACACTCATCTGGACGTTGCCTCACTAAAATAACCATCCGCCTCATCACTCAGCAGCAGATTTTACCAGTGCCCACAACAGCACTTGTAGTTATGGATCCTAATGATGATTTAGTGTATGGCAGAGGCTGTCCAAAACACACCATGTAATGACTCAGAATTTAACTCCATCTTTCCAAAAACATCTCTTAGGTGCAATATATGACCTGACAGCAGTTACAGCTGAGCTGTACGTAAATCTGAGGAATCAATATAATGCTGCTCAGCGGGTGAATGAAGACTGAAATATTGGTTCCATTGGCTTCAGAGTAACTGAAATCTACAAATAATAAATGAAGAAATGCAGGACAGGTGGGTTCAGTGTAATAAAGCCCCCTGAGTTGCCTCAGATTGTGCCCACCAGTGATTTAATATGATTGTAGTGATATATAATGTTTAAAACGTTCAAATAACTGCTATGAAGATGACAACTTGGTATCCGGAACCCTTGCTGGCATCTGGGACACTGGAGGCCCACCCTAGAAGCTGAGCAAAGGGGAGGACCTCCCCACGCCCCACAAGCTCAGCTTAGACAAGCTGCATGGGCCCACCCTCTTGTGTATTCAATACATGCAGGAAGAGCTGTAGGGGTGCAGTCCTTTGCAGATTGTGCACCAGTCAAAAGTTGGAGGGCTTGGGAGTCTGACCGCCAGCTGCCCCAACTGGCTTTATGGACATGAAACATCATCAAAAATGTTTTCACCTAGTGGGGAAGGAGTTTGAGCTTCTGTGGGAAGTTGACAGACACCAGCAAAATATAGCTGAGTTAATCCTAATGCACAGCACGGGTTCTGGAACCAGTCTCCTGGGAAAGTCTACAAGAATCAAACATCAGATCTGATGGCCTCTTTGGCATGGTGGGGGGCTCTGCTGGGTGCTGGGCAGCTCTTGGGGTCTGGGGTCTGCATTCTTGGCTCGTGCTGGGGGGGCCGGCCTGCCGGAGAGGTGGGCTTCTCACTGCCTCTGGCTCTCTGGGCTCCTTCCCATTGACCGTGGGGGCTCCGTCTGGGATCTCCTTCCTTCTCCCTCTGGGGGGTGCACACGGTTGTCATCGGGATGGTGGGCCGTGGATGGCCCGGGTCTGCCAGGTCCTTCCCTGCTTGCCTCTAGATCCCGATGGGTTGGCTGCAGCTTCTTGCCCCCATTATTGAGTACATTCCACGACAGAGGAACACACACACCACTGGAACATAACTATAGGCATGTGTGTGTTTATATGTCTGAGTATTTGTATGTGTGCATGTATACATTTATATATGTGTGTATGTGTATATATATGTATGTGTATGTATATATGAGTGTATGTATATGTATATCTATATTCATATGTATTCTTGCTCCCCCCTCCCTTTGTTTCCCTCTTTTCTCTTTTTCTGTCCACACCTTTTCTTCTCTTCCTTCCTGCCTGTCACATCTGGCAAAAATAAATAAAACAAAACATGACCAAGAAGAGCCTGTAAAAAAACGTATAGCGCTTTTCTTGTAAAAGCAAATATGTTTGGTATAACTGCATTCAGATCATCATTCTGACTGCAAAAACTGCCAGACATGCCAGGCCAGAAAAAAAAAATCAGATCTGAGAAAACTATGCAGTTCTTATCGTGATTGTGGAACGCTGGATCAGCTCTTTACCCTCGCAAAGACACTGAGAGTTACCCCATCCAGTTTACATGTGTTTGCAGTTAATGCGGTTCTGTTGGCTTTACAATCCCTAAAATAGGGATATCCATCCATAAGGGATGGATGGATGGATAAATATCTTGTATGATGTGAATTATCACAGTGACCACAGCTCATAACTGTACATCAATAAGCTGACAGCACTCTCCGCCACTAAGGAGGGAATATATGTTAGCTTTTTGCCAACAATAGCAGTTTTTTTAAAAAACATAGGCTGCTAGATTTTACACCTGTCGGCAATGAATAAAATGCAGATAATGCATACATTTTTGAGAGTCACTGAAGTATGTCAGTGTTTACTTCAGAGAACACATCAGAAACTAAAATCCAGAGGAGCTGCAGCAGCATTTTGACTTCATCCAGAACATTCAAAGAGCCACGTTGTCGACCATTCTGTTTGCAAACCTCAAATAAAATGTCAGGACAGCTGTCCCAGTTGGCAACTCATCCCACCTCCACCACAAGTTTAGCTGATCTGGGCTCTGTCATGAGTCAGCGAGGAACCTGTTTATTCAACCAACACTGCTGTTTGTTGCGCTCAGACTGGTCTCCTGTCCGGTCACCGCCAATTTAATTACAGCTCTTCAGGGGCAGCAAAACAATAACGCAGCGTTGTGTCGTAACGCTAGACTGTGAAATCCTCTTATTGCCCTTTCAGAGATTACAGTGTGGAGAGACTTGTGCGAAAACAAGGAGAGGAATATATTTCCAGTTTTCACAAATATTGCACGTTCAATTTTGATTTAACAGCTTCAAGTTCATGAAACCTCCACTGAACGACTCCCGGGCTCTCAGCAAGAGCTGCTTTTCAGTGATATCCCATCAGGGTTAAAAAATGAAGAGCAGCATGCACTTATAATAAAAGTAACCATTACATAAAATTTCTAGGATTAAAAACATTTAGTTGTGATCGCTCTCATGGCACTACAGTCCGACAGTGAATTGCAGCAGAGTGTGCTATTATTACCCTCGCAGTCGATCCTCTGACTCTGCTACTGTGGCCCAGTGATGGGTATTGATTTGAAAATGGCGACAATAACACGCAAGCTTGGTTTGTGCGAGTGTGTGAATAAGTATCCATGCAGTGCTGTAATGCGTGTGTGAAAGACAAACAGATCATAGCCTGTGTGTTTACTTTAGAAACATACAGTCTGTGCTGTACTCTGCTGCAGGCAGTGTGATAGTATAGCTTCACCTTTGATAATAACACACAAGTGCATCAACTACTGCCTACCAACCCTTTAAAGTAATCAGGGAGCGGAAGGCTCCAGTGTTCTTCATATCAAGGTAAAAAGACAATGCTGTGCTTTCCTTCCATGAGAGAAAGCTTACTTTTATATTTAATAGCTATATTTTGCTGCTAATCTATGCATTGCAATTTCTTTTTTATTATGTCTCCATGTGTCCTGGGCCAAAACAGAGGGGGTAATTCAAAGCTGTGTAATAACTGCTCTTGCTAGCTGCTGAAATATTGAAAACCTATCAGCTGATGCCCATTAATTATCCCCTAACTTTCCAGTAATAAGCTTTCTAAGTATAGGCCTTGGCAGTTCTTCCCACACAGTGGAGCCATGCAAATGATTCAAAGGGCATGAAGAGAGAGGGAAATGTGTCTGCTCCACATCTTCAAGGTTTCCCCATGTACATAATAACATTACTTGGACTCTCATGCTGGGATAATGCCCGTCTTCCACTCTGCCTAATGAAAATAAACAAATGTGTGCATGTCTAATCCCTTTAATTTTAGTGGTGGGGAGGAAATTAAAAAAAAAAACACAGCAACGTAAATCCCTGCCAGGTTTCATTTCTATTATTGTTTTACATCTTGGATCCCTGGGTTATGCTAGGAGCTCATAATTTGTGGTAACTGAATTATACAGTGAAGCCTTTGTGATGTGGGGGGGGGGGGTAATTTTGTAAGAACTTAAAAAGAAAAAAAAGAGATAAATTCTGGATTCACTGGAACCTTTGAAGTCTTTTTACTGTTTCTAAAGCCGGGATGTCTCTTTCATGCTACATGGAAGGGAAGCAGATACACATTTAAAGAAACCTTGTATCACATCCAACATAAAAGGGAAAAGAAAATTAACTCTGCTGCATGGGTTATTTTACTCCGGAGACGGAATCCAACTTTTGAAAAATTCCAATAATTCACAAACTTCTCCGCACTTGATCAAGTTGTTTTTAAGTATGCTCATTTTTGCCAATTAGTATCACTGGATAGCAAGAACACTGACAAAGGTGATACTTTTACGCAATGGCACATCTTTACTATTGTGCAAAGTTTTGTCCTAACCATGACAATGTTTCTAAACTAAGTTAGTCATTTTAGTCAATTTAATCAGATGAAACAGCAACTGTGTAGCAGATTTATAGGGACGTAAGAGAGAGGACCTTTGACTGGCCTCGGAGAAGCTGTGGCAAAACGTGTGATATCTCTGCAAGGGGAAAGTGTGCTAGGAACTGCTGACTCAGACTGAGGATACTTGAATAATCTTTCTGACAGGGACCCCGGGAGGATTCTGTGGCGGCGCTGTGGGTATATATGGTTCAAGGTACACGGACAAATATCACAGTACAATTCATCAGGTCCTGCTACTGACCCTCTTCTCTGATCCTGTTTATAACCATGGCCAGAGTTTCAAGTTGTGGCCTATTTTGGGATCCTCAGAATTGCTGCCCTCCAAGAATTGCAGTTTAAGTTGATGTGGTGTTGATGGCCTGATCAGAATGTGACTGTCAGCATGCAGTCGGGTGGTTTGAAGCTGAGTGTGAAGCAGCTCAGATGAGACTCAGCAGTCCAGATGGATTTCGGAACAGAGCCGCTGATTCTTCTGTGTCTAGAAGATGCAGCAGAGGTGGTTCAGTCATCTAATTTTATCCTGAGAGGGGAAAAGCTTTTCCTATCATGTGGAAGGAGAGCTGAAACTCACTGGCGAGATGATGTGTCTCATCTGGCCTGAGAACACCTTATGAAGTCACAGGATGAACTTTAAAACACTCCTAGGAAAAAGAATGTCGGGGATATCCTGCTGCTTTCTGTTATCCGTCTTGGAAGAAGTGGAATGAAATGGATGGACTGAATGAACAGCCAATCAAAGAATTACTTGGTCAAATACACATCACACCTACAGGAGCTGCTTGGCCATGTCCTCAAACTCTGGCTGCACAGGTTTTGTGCTAATCTTAATGCCAGTGGAATAGCCAGCAGGAAGAAATTTCACACACTGATTTGTTGCAAGAGTGGCATCCTACTACAGTAGATTCAGTGAGCTCTTTAGAACAGCCCGTTCTTCCACCTATGTTTGTAAAGCAGACTGCATGGTTACAGTAGGTGCTTGACTTTATACACCTGCAGAATGGGACTGAAAATACCTATATTCAAAGTTTAAGACATGTGGCCTAATACTTACAGTATAATCTCCATATTTTCTTAATCTGCCACAGTGTGTGGAGTGCTCTCTGCCAGCTAGCCTTATTGGTTTAGATGAATTCTAAATATATATAAAAACCTACAGTTGTATTTGCAGCATATTAAATCATTTCACCCTCATTATTTTCATTATATTAATCTACTCGTTAGCATGTCATTAGAATTAATTTTTTTTCATAATTGCTAAATCACATTCTTTTAAAATCCCCATTTTCAAACTGTTTTCACAGAACCTCTGATGCAGCGTTCTCAGGTCATGCACACAGCCAGTTAAAAAATAACACCAGTGCTGAGTATTTCTTACAGCTATTTTCTGCATATGTAAATCAAGCCCTTCAACCCTTGTGCAATTCTACAAAAAAAAGTACAAAAATATATATCCAATAAAAAGTTATAGATTTTGCAGATGCTGACAAACGTGTGTAAAGATCTGATGTACATTCATAAGCATGGTGAACACTGGTAATTAGCTAAGACTGAGTTGTATTCTTAGTGGATGTCACAATGCATCATCACTGTGCCAAATGTGGCTTTGTGAGTGTCGGTGTGTTTTAGAGTTAATAAAGCTACTTTTGGCTGCTCCCTTATTAACAAGAGGACACCACAGTGGGTAGCTGCGCATATTTTGATTTGGCAGATTTTATGCCGTATCCTTCCTGTCCCAACCCCCAAGAAGACTTAATGAGATCTAAGCGGGAACACAAGAGTTTGTGTTTTAGCAATTCATAAAATCTGTTTATATGTTGTAAATTAGGAAGGTAAAAGGTTAAAGATAGTTTCTGTTTTCTCAGTAAAAAGTCATGCAGCGGAGATTTAAAAACATTAAAACCAGGTTAAATACTGAGTTGATTTAAGGGTACCGAGTCCAATTCCTTATAATGTGTAAAGTTACCGGGCAATAAAAAGGATTCTGAGCATAAAGAACCATGACACTGCCACAGCATCATAATTTTATGCCCGTACAATGTAACAGAAAATAAAATGTTGAAACTCTGAAATGTAAACACATGGTAGAATTCCTCATAAAGTAAGTATAGTTCATCAAGTGTATGGAATTAATGTCTCATGCCAATGCCCTCATTACAACACGTGGAAAATGGCTCATCATTCTCATTCTTTAATTTAGAAATGTGACAATTATGTAACAGTGCCTCGCTAACACACTCCGCTGCACATCAAGTCAACTGTTACTAAAGCTGGAAGATTACCGGCTGGTGTGTAATCAATAAAAAATAATTATAGATGAAATAGCAGCACCTGGAGATGAAAATGTTGTATCATTAAGAACAATGAATGGAACATTAGGGTCTCGGAATAATAGCTATTGATATATGAATAATGTATTAAGAGGTTGTCAGTTTGTAGGAATACAAAAACTGAATATGTTTGGGGGAGGGGGTGGCCATATCCATGAGAAGATTAGGGTCGGCAAGAAATCAGCAAACAAACTGGGCAAATACGCTCAGACACAACTAGTACTGACAAAATCATTACCAACAACCAAAAAAAGAGTGAAATCTAATTCAGCACCCACAGCCCTCACAGACTGCCTGATTAAAAAGACAGATTGAATGTGTGGGGTCTGAATCCAATTATTTTTGGAAAGCCGTACCGTGGCATTGTTTCTTTTTGATTTGTACTTGCATGTGTGCCAGCTGAGGCACCTCGCTCACTGAAACGAAATGAAGAAGTTCTACCATTTTTTTTCGATTCTGGGATGTGATGAAAACATGAAATAAAATATCTGGTTCCAAAATTCTCCAAAAACAGGAGTGAATACAACACCGCTCACTGAGGGTATGCCAGCTAACACTAAAAGGAACAATTGGAGCTAATTTTAAGAGAAATGTCCTGATTAATACCGACAAAACAAAATGTGTCACGTAATTTGTACATGTATTTGTACTCATTTGTCTCCTTTCTGAAGAGAACTTTAAGGCAATGAACCAATTAGGTTTTAAAGGTTTAGCAAGCACAAGCCTGGCAAACGAAGCCTTAGATAATCTGTATTAAATTCTGTCATAGGGAATACTGCTTTAATAAATAGGTCACAAAATGGAAACGTAAGCTCTCATAATGTGGATATGGTATGACTTTAAATAGGTGCGGCCAAGTTGGCAGCATTTTCCTCTCTTCCTGTCCCTCAAACACTGTCAATATTTAAAAGAAAAAAAAAGTCTGACTTGAGAATAAAAACAATTGCATTCACTTCCCATATGAGGATCTGTGAATGCAGGTAAACAAACCTCAAGAGCACTTTTGATACTGTTGGTTTAACTTGAACTGAAGTGTCACTTCCACTGCCTACAGCCAGTATAATCACTGCTGACTGTGTTCAAATCATAGCAGCAGCTATCTACCTGCTCTGTCTGAAAGCCAGAGAAATGTACATTTCTTTAACAGTATCATTTAAATTAGTTTGTAGCCATTTCATTAATATTCACTGCTCTGCTCCACTTGTTCGCTTGAAATATATTTGAGGACAATAAGCTTGCCAATTTGTGAAGAATGTAATGTTTGCAATAAAAAGCAATTAAATCCAATAAAGAGTTTTTTTTAATAACACTGCAGGAAATGATTAAAAATAAGGAACACCATCAAACATGGGTCAGTGTTTTCCAACAGATACAGCCATGCATAGCATATACATTAGAAACATATTTAATAAAAAAATAATTTAATTCTTGCAAACAGGCAGCTTTAATACTGAACTCCAGCTAAGCTCCAGGAGAACTGCTCAAGAATATGTTGTAAACATATGAACCTATTTAATGGTAACAACAATGCTTAGCACGCTGGATCAGCACATTAACAGTAATACACTTCAGGACCAATTATATGTAACAAACCTAAATTCAAATATGAATGTTTTGTATACACTGCAATACTGCATATGAACAAATCAATCAATAAATAATGCACATTTTAAAAAATGTGTATTAAAAGCCTGAGTATTTTTCCAGCTCTGAAAATGTGGGTAAATGAGAAAGGCCCTTTTTATTAGTCCCTGCGCTCGAGCTGCTCAGGGGCTGCTCACTGATTGTGCCGGATGCTTTTATGAAGGAATGTAAATGAAGTGAAAGGACATTTTTTTGGAAGGAACTGTCTTTCGACAAGGGGGTAGTTAAAATGTATGGAAACCATAACAACTCAGGAAAAACCCAAAGTGGAAAAACGGAACAGTGTAAATCCAAAAATAACACCAAATCAAAAAAGGGCATATGCACTCATTGCTGTCCCGTTGATTACATGTCCAAAGTTCATTTATAGGGGTGGGGGCAGTGCAGGTGTTTGGTCTTGGCTCTCTTTGAAAGTCCAACCCGGATTGGTCTTGTGCATGTTTTCAGAGGCTCCAGTCTCCTGGGCTGCTCGGGTGGTTCTGCACACATAAGAGCACATAAAGACTTGATTTTGCACAGGTATATTTTTTAATCCTTTTTTATCTAAGAGATTAATACCATATGTAATTATTTTACTAGTAAATAATCTGCTCTCTCTCTCTCTCTCTCTCTCTTTTTGAAAGTTCAATCACTCCTAACTAGTCCTGGCCCTTTTCCCTATGGCTTCCCTCAATATCATTCAACTGCTTCTCCAGAGGGTTCTGTGTTTTGAGTAGAGGTGTGTATAACTAGTCGATTAGGTACAGCCTGCTGCCCAAGCTAGCTGGCACCAAAAATACTGATAAAATAAATATCATCAGGTGCTTTATATTGCAAGGTAAAGACCCTACAATAATTACGGAGAAAACCACAACAATCACAAATGACCACCTGTGAGCAAGCAGTGGGAAAGAAAAACTCTCTTTTAACAGGAAGAAACCTCCAGCAGAACCAGGCTCAGGGAGGGGCAGCCATCTGGTGTAACCGGTTGGGGGTGGGGGGAGAGAGACGGGACAAAAGACACTCTGCAGAAGAGAGAGATTAATAATAACTAAAGATTAAATGCAGAGTGTGGTATAAACAGATTAAAAAGAGGTGAGCGAAAAAGAAACACTCAGTGCATTATGGGAACCTCCCAGTAGCCTAGGTCTATAGCAGCATAACTAAGGGATGGTTCAGAGAGCTGGTTCAATGAAAAGGGGCCTGAAAGCTGAAGGCTCTGCCTCCCATTCTGCTTTTAGTATCCTAGGAACCACAAGTAAGCCGAAAAAGTCTGAGACATGACTGAAGAATTACATAACCACATTCTGCAGAAGCAGGCGGACATTGACCTGCAAGAAAAGAAGCCTCCTTCTGCTAGCACTGATAAAGATTCTTTCTTCCTCTGCTTGTTCACAGCTACTACGCCCAGATGGTTAGCCATCACCAGTAGTCCATCTATATATGGAAGTGCCACAGGATGTTAACTTGGTCAATCTCAACTAGACTTGGGGGTGTAACCCATTTCAAACTTGGTGCTTCCAAGCCACCTTGGCACAGATGTTCCTGTATGCTATTCCAGCCGCTTGGTATGGCGTTCCATGTATGCCTTGCCTGCAAGCATTTTGGAAAGCCTGTTTATTTCCCCTTAAATAGTGCAACATTTATAAGTAAAATGCATTTGTGTGTGTTAAGCAGCAGGGTTGTGTATGTAGGTTGTGCCCATGAAAAACTTGCCAAACAGCTTGTTCTGCTATTGACCTGATTAGCTCATCTGGAACCCCAGGTGTTGACAATCAGGTTTGTCATCATTGCAGGCAATCTCAATGTAGTGAGATATTGAGATGAGCTGCATGGTTCTTCCACATGCTACTGAGGCCCCTGTTTGATAAATTGCCAATATGTCTTGTTTCTTCAGACTTCCACCACCAAATCAAATAAATGACACCAAACAAGAGTCAATAGCAGAATAAGCTGTTTGGCATTGGCAGGGAAGATTTGAGAATGATTTCATGGGTGCAAACCAGATACCCTACTGCTCAAACCACAAATACTTTTTCCCTTACAAATGTGGCACCATTCAAGAAGAAATAAACGGACTTTCCAGGGGAATAAGGTTTATTACTGGATACAAGTAAGGACTGTTCTCTACTTCCTCCTGTTAACATCAACCCTGTACCTACCTATTTCCCTGTTCTCGCCCCCACAGACTCGTCCCTGCCCACGCCTCATCTTTCTATTTAGTTCTGCTCTCCCGTGTAAATAAAAATCTGCATTTTTGCGTCTCAATTCTTTAACCATGACACTTTCATATACACGAATATACTTTGTGACCAGCCTTTGAGCAGGTGACACATGTTCTTTGGAGCACTCTTCTTTTATACCGAAGCCGAAAAGATTAACATAATGTTTGTCAATATGCTGACAGAGTAGCACTGCTCTTAGACTTATTCTGTCCCCCATACTGACAAGGTGAACACATTGCATCTTCAGAAAGGCAGGTGGTTAGATGCCTCTCCTGTTAAATATTCAGAGGCAAGCCCACTTTATTCCCAGCACAAAGGGTTCCTAATGCAGTGAAAACCCGCAGGTAATGGAGGAAGGAAAAGGTGAGAACGGATGAATCAGACAAAGTGGTACTTTGAGTACTTATTGTGTTCATCTGTCTCTTTCTGACGTTTTTAATGCCACAACATGGAGAAGCAATTAGTCTAAAACATTTATTGACTGGTCTAGTGTTCACAGCCAATGTGGAAGCGAGTCAGGAATCTTTCAAATGATTTTCAAGTGTTCTTTCGTTTTTAAATCCTGAAAAGATACGACTCCTTTCAAAAATAATCTACTACTTTATCAATTAAATATTTTTACATATATACCCTTTACAATATAAAACTCACTGTGGCACAGTTGTTCCAAAGGAGGAAGACACATGAAGGAAGAAGGCCACACTTTCCCTTTCTGCTCCATCTCCAGAGGCTCTGAAAGCAACATATTGACAGTGAGAGAAGAAGGACTCGCTAATTCTGTCCTACTGTATTTGTTGCTCTGTTTACCCTTTAGACCATGCTTTTGCATTCATGGAGTGCGTTATCGTTCCACTGCAGCTTATTGTGGAGGGGGAAAGAATATTAATGAGAGTACGCTGTGTCAGGTTGAAACGACAAATCAATAAAAGTAATTATATTTCCTCAGTGAATTAACCTAGCTGACCTTTTAATCGCCCGCTGCTCTGTAGAAACAGTGCTAGCCAAGCAACGCTGAAAACAATGGAATAAAAGAGCGGTTAACTCTAATTAAACAACTCACATGAAATGTTTTTCAAGCTTACTTTTTTGCTTCTGAAGTTTTCAGCCGTGTTATTTATGCTAATCACGGAGACACTTTGTTGATACATGGCGCCTTTTCTTCATACATATATTCAGCTTTGTTGTTTGTTTTTTGTAGCTGTGGCCACAAATATTGAATTAAATAAGCTGTGAACCTCTGTGTTTCTCTGCAATTTCCATGGATGCGTCCTGGCTCAGGTGTCTGCTAAGAGGGACTTCTTGTTCCCCATCACTGATGACGGCAGTCCGAAAAACAACAGGATCACCAACACACATGTCCAGGCTTCGATCTTCATCAGAACCATCTAAAAAAACCAAACAGGAAACTACATTTTTCCACTGAGCAGTCAAAATCAGAACAAAGAGCAGCGTTTGGTCCTTTATGATTTGCTGGCAGGATTATCAGGACATCCAATAATAAGCAGCTCTGGTCTTAATTATATACTTGTATACCATCGATTGTACTGTATGTAAGAAAGAAAGTTAATTTTTTCTTTATTTGTTTGAAAATGTCAAAGATAGTACTTTACATTTTTCGTCTTTGGAAATTCAAAGAAACATGATAACCTTACTGAATTAAGTCCAAAGATTATGGACTGTTTATAAATGACTAAAGTGGACACACGCTGGTTTGTGCGCCACAGTTCTGAAGCCTCAGGTTCAGCAGTTTAGACCACTGTCACCTTCGGTTATTGAACCTAAACATTAGGAGGGATGGATCTGCCTGAGAACCCAAAGACACTGCATGCTCGTGGAGCAGTGACTTGCCAATCAAAAGATAACCGTGTCCTAAACCATAACCCTGCTTTAACGTTTACAAAATCATAAGACTTGACGCTAACGTTAAATGTCATAAACTCATCAGGAAAGTGTTTACTGAGGTCATAAATCAAGTGAGCAGCAGGGCTGTTTTGAGGGCTGTTGTGAGTCCTATAAAATCAGACCTCTCTTGGCAACCAGAGGTTAGGTAGTGCCAAAAGATTTTTTAGGTTGTCTGAGGTAGTGCTGTTCTTCTGGAGACTTAACACTATATATTTTCATTGCTTGATCAAATAGAGCTGTTAAGGTAGACTGATACTGTTTCTATTCAGTTGCTGGTTGACCTTTCTCAGCTTCAATCTGGGACTTCAAGGGAAACATAACACCTTTTCACACACATAATTGTGTTGACCTATTAAATTAACACTCTTTGTTACAGATGCAGAGGACTGATAATGTTTGCTGCATAGCTCACATTAATGTTATTGTTTTATTATTAGCCAGAGCTTCTGGTCACTACCTTAATAATATGAGACAACTAATGTGGTTATCAGGTAATTGCTAATCGTTAAACGACTGACATTAACGTGTGCACTGGTCAGGTAAACATTTATGATAAATGATAAACACTGCAATGTTGTTGAAACAGGAACTCTGCTGACCTCTCGAAATACCTCATAAAGTGATGTTGAGTGTTGTGAACATCAACAACTTCATGTGTTCTAGTAACAGCATGCTTGTCTGCAGTGGTGCTGTGTCAAGTTGAGTCAACTGGAGGAAGCGAAGACAGCACTACTGCTATTGATAATGTTGTAAATGAATATCTAATCCAATGTTAATTTTTTTGTATTGATCAGCAGTCTTTTGTCAAACCTAGTTTATGGTGTGCAGCAAAATTATCTAATTTGAACAAAGTGTCTAAGATTACTTACTGCTGTGCTGATTTACCTCATGGGTGTTATCAGTACTACTGTGTTTGTTTGATTTTATTTACGCCTACCTGATGGGGTGTCGCTGCAGCATCCCACGTCTGGGCCAGTGAGGTGTTCTGTGTATTCTGAAGTGTTGCTCTGCAAGGCTTTAGCTTTGTCAGTACGCTGTTCAGGTGAGATACAGTTTGGTCTGGAGTCACTTTCAAAATCATTTCTACTGATCTCAAAAAACAAATTCAGCTCTTTCAAGACCAAGTCGAACTGCCTTTTCATTTCAAACTCAGCGCAGCCTTTCACACCAGAGGCAGAGCTGTCGCTCTCAGTGGTAACAGTGGAGGACACTAACTCTGGGTTTAATTCATCCTGAATGTGCTCACGGATGGATTCACAGTTAGGCTGTCGCTCGGGCCATCCGAGAGCAATGGCATCTGCTGCTGAGATTAAGTTTGGGACTTCATTACAAGCAGAATCACTGTTATGAAACCCGTTTGCCATATTCTCAGCGTGACACTCAGATCCTTCCACCTCCTCCTCTTCCTCCTTCTCCTCTTCTGGTATCTCCTTGTGCATGTCACTCTCTGCCACTGACAGAAAGTGGTATAGCAGTCGCTCGGGTGTTTTCAGCTGCTGCCCGGGCAAGCTGATGAGGACAGGGATGTTACCCACACCAGCGGCGTCATCATCATCTGGTGAGAGTTGGATCTTTTCGAAAGTGTCAAACCCCCCCAGCACTCGGTTGTAGGGAGTGAAAGCAGATGGCAATGGGGAAAATCTGTCGCTACAGTTTAGGGCAGTAGGATTATTGTGAGCCTCGTGTGAATGGCTTAAAATGACCTGACATGGTACAACTGCATCACTTGTTGAAGAAAAACTGAAGGCCAAAAAGTCAGCTTTATTTTCAGCTTGGTCTTGGCAATCAGAGAAACAACTAGGCTTGTGTTCTTGGCCATCTTCACTGCCCAAGGGCAACTTTCTCCACTCTCTCCATTCACCAATGCCTTCACCAGACGACACTTCGGACATATCTGCTTTTTGTTCCTTTTGCTGCTGAACATAATCCTCAGACTGTACCAATAGCTCTGCTTTTTCAGGCCCATCAGTTTTCATTTTGTCTCCAACTTTTGTCACCTCTTTTCTTTCCTCCTCCTCCTCCTCTTCTGTCATGGAAATATCAGAACTGAATGGTTGGTCAGACAAACTATCAAGCTTGTTTCCTTGTTCACCTTCAGTAGGTTTTAATTTGCTGTCATGTTCATGTGCTTCACTCTCAGTCCAGTCAGTATTGCAATCACAAGTAGGTAGTTCAGTTGTGTCATCTTTGTGTTTTTCATTCTTTAGCAGAGGGTTTTCCTCTAACTCCACTGTTTTCTTTAAGTTAATATAGTCATCACTTTCCAATTCTTTCACAAAACCTAAAATTTCTTCTCCTTCTTTTATCTCAGCTGTTGTGTCCACGCTGTTAATGTCTCCCCGTGAATGTTTGACCTCCTGCATCTCCAGGTGGTCAAGCCTGACAGAAAAACAGCTGGACCGACTCTGCTCTTTCAGCTCATGTCCCATAGAAGCATGGCTTTCATCATCCCCAGGAGGGATGATGAGCTTTGTAGGACTCCTGCTGGAGCTGGATTTCCATTGACAGATGCCTCCATTGAAAGTCTTGTCATGCGTTCCATTTGTGGTGATGGAATAAGACTGTGTTCTTGGCTGGCAGAAGTCATCATTTTCACCTTCCTGATGCCATGTCCTGCTTTGATAAATAAAATGCTCCGTCTGCTCAGGAGATGAAACCTTTTGCAATGGCCTCATGTCAGAACAGAGTGGAAGAGGCGTTTCCATCTCGCAGACGTCTACTGATGGAGATAATTTGGCACCTGCAGCGCTTGCTGAGTTACAGCAGTTTTCTTCAGCTTCCCTGTCAGTTTCACTACAGATTGCAGGGTCAATTACACCGAAAGGGCCGTCATCATTATCTCCTTCAGCTGGCTCTTGGCTGACTCGAGCTGGCATTGTGGTCTCTGTTGTGTGATCAGCCGTTTCACTCTGAGCTTTAGCTATTATCTTGCAAGCACCGTCCTCTCTTTTTGCCTCACAGAGGTCATCCACTTTGAGATTCATATTCTCGAATGCAACATTTCTTTCTAATGCCGCATCATTAGAAAGAATTGATCTTTCGCCACATTCAGCAGCAGAAGGGGTGAGGGCTTC
This sequence comes from Bujurquina vittata, assembly GCA_015106715.1. Classification (NCBI taxonomy): domain Eukaryota; kingdom Metazoa; phylum Chordata; class Actinopteri; order Cichliformes; family Cichlidae; genus Bujurquina; species Bujurquina vittata. The sequence continues at coordinate 54,445 of VUQK01013833.1, forward strand.
ACACATGTCATTGTCATTAACTTGGCTTTCTGTTTCTGCATCACAGAGAGAAATGTTTTCATTCTCACAGAACTGTAATTCTAAATCATTTTTTCCCTTTTTTCCAATTTCTGCCAAGTTCCCAGAGGGGTCTTCTACGGGGTTTGAGTACAGCAGTTTAGAATCTACATAATCACTGGAAGATATCTTACCATCTTCTTTGGTGAAAACAATATTCTCATTAAATTCAGGTTCCGCCCTCTTCTGATTAGTCTCTACAGCTTCAGCAAATTGGCTCCTTGCATTACAGAAGCCTATGTCGCAGACTGTACAATTAGGCTGATAGCTGACCTCCTCATTTCTTACAGTAGGGTTTACTGCCTGCATTTCACTGGCATTTTTTTCCACCTGTCTTCCATCTTTTTCATTTCCAGTAGAAGGACTGCAACCACCAGGGATTTCATCTCTAAGGGACGCTCGCAGCAGTCTGCCATCAGAATCACTGGATGTGTTAGCACTGGCTAAAGTATCAGACTCTCCTAAAGACCCATTTGTATCATCTGACTGGTAAAAGCTGAGCTTGTCTCTTTCAGTAACTAGAGACTGCTCCTCTCTCCCCAGAAGGAGTAGATAGCTCTCAGCAGGAATTACACACACTTCAGATGATCCCATGTGTGTACTCTTATTGTACAAAGTCAGCTCAGTAGCAGGAGTAACATTAAACTTAGTGTCTTGTGATTGTTCCTGAGATTTTTCACCTTCCAAACACTCAGCTGTGCTAATCAGGCCCTCATTTTCCACCAAGATATTTGCTGATGTTGGGGAACCGCTACTTTTCCGAAATGTCAAAAGCTCTCGAACGTCGAACCTGCTTAAACCACTGTGGTCATTCATCACTGCACAGTCCACTCTAGGTCGTTTTGGGGAGGGCGGTGAAGGAAGCTCCCTTTCTGTTTGTGAGATGTCATCATCTTGTGTGATTTTATTCATGTTTTAGACTAATTACTAAACCTAAAAAAGAAACACACAGTGTGTGAGTTCTGCATCCCAAAACCACACTGCTCAAATCTGTGTTACTCATCAAAAAAGCAATCACATCTAGAATGTTGCTAATACAAAGCTTACTGTTGGCAGATAACATTTTAAGGAAAAAACCTGCCTGCATTACAGAAAGGTTGGATTACTGATTCAAAGTAGTGATTCTAAAAATGCCGGAGGACAATGATCTACTTCAGAATGTATTAGAGTGCATATTTCACTAAACAGCAGTGTATGTAGTTGTTCCATAAAGCCTCAGTATCTCACCTTGTGACTCCGGTAGCATGGAAGTAATCCTGTAGCAATCCTTTAAAGAAACAAAACATAATATTGTGTCATTGTATGTTATACTAGAACTGCCTGTAATACATGATGATGCACAGCACACAAAGGTAGCACTATAGCACTGTCACCGCTGTGATGCTGCCCACTTTGACATCCCAATCAAGTACTGGTGCAGTTTCTGACAATACTAGCTTTGTTTACCATGAATACAATAAGACTCTTTCTTAGGCAGCATTTTGACTGGTCAAATAACAGATGTACAGTTTTACTAGTAGTTTTTACACGGTTCCCTTAGTATCCCACCAAGCCATGACCCTGTAACCTAAAACTGAAACAGCCTAGTGGAAGTCAGTCAGCATTTGTGATTTGCGGTTGCGCTTTTCCTCCTGTAACATGTCCAACTGCTGCCATTACCCCTGCAAATTTATATATATAAAAAAATTATTTTAAGACAAAAAGGTGGCTGGCATGCCCTGCCATATGCAAACACAAACACTGTATTAAATTTTCTAGACATGATTTTATATATGTATATATTTGGGCCAGGACTCGATTAAAAGACAGGGTCTGTAATTAATTAATTACAAACAAATTATCAACAAATTAAAGGCTTTCAATTAAAAAAAATCCTTTTGCTACTTAAATTTTGAATGAATAGATATATATGCCAACAAACATGTTTATTATTTACTTTGTGAAATGTTGTTTTTTGTTATTAAACCAACAGATTGGGTAAAGTGCTATTATATTCAGATTTCAAGTATTTCATGAACCCCTGATTGTGTAACTTATATGAAAATTAAATAAATAAATGTAAACAGCACACTAGACATTATATTATATTTATTTTGGACATTAACCCCATGTCTTTGAACATGTGGGAGGAAACCCATGCAGACAAGCAGAGGGAGAACATGCAAACGTCACACAGGCCACCAGGCCAAGGTGGAATGGAACCCAGGCCTTTCAGATGTTATTCTAACTGTGAGTGCTAACCACCGGGTACTCAGGTTTCCTCCCACATTTGTAGCTTCAACTACTGTATACAACAGTAGTCTTTTCGAAAGTCCCAGCATGGTGCTGTAATAGGATACCATTGTTGCAACAAGCCAGTTTTTTAAATTTCTAGCCCGCCTAGATATTCCATGATCAACTACAAGTAGGCCTGTCACGGTAACAAATTTTGCTGGCTCAGAAATGTCTCAGAAATTATTGCGATTAACGATAATATTGTTTGGAGATAAGGGGTCATATTAACCTTAGAAGCTGTTTACCTTGCCTTGTTTGCTATCATTTTTTCAGCACCACCTCATGTTTGTGACTGTATGCTGATTCTTTCATTTTGAAATATTGTATTATAAATATAGTAACTACAACTTTTCGCCGTCTATTTCTGCACAAAACGGGCATCAAAGGTAAGGACAATACACAGGAAAAAGCATGGCATAAATTATTGGGCATAACTCTGGTGTAACGTGGCCTAGCAACGTAATTTAAAAACTGGCACGTAGTTTGAAATCTGCACATTCGATTCATGGCAGCAGCGCCGTGATTTGCTGTGCGCAGCACCGCGCATGCGCACAGCAAATCGGAGCGCGGAACCAATCGAGTCTATCAACATCAGCTCAGGTCCTGCTGAGTAGTTATAATTTTATACAGATTTTATAGCTAAAAAAATAAAAAGTCTACATCAATGGAAAAGTCAAAATATATTGAAGGGGTGATGAAAAATGTATTACCAAGTCGATTCTCTTACTACCTTTTACTACCTCGCGGAAACCCCGTTTAAGTCCAAAGTGCTCCCACACTGTTCAACTTTGAAACCAATTCCATTTCGGGTTTTCTCGCTCAGTGTCAAATAGCGTTTCTTTAGTTTGTCAACTCCTTACGGGGCTCTAATGCTGCAGACGTACAAGACAATGCGCCTCAGCTGGCTACCTGACGCCATAGTTCACTCCCCCTTACGCTAAGGAAATGAGAAAGGGAGGGGGACAGTGGAGAGCGCCAGAGTTAGAAACGATAAAGCCGATAAATAAAAATTGTC
>VUQK01013834.1:0-14586 GCA_015106715.1 Bujurquina vittata
CTTTTTGCTCACTGAATCCCCCCCCCCCCCCCCCCCCCCGTTTACTATTAAGAACATCATTTGAAAACTCCTCCGCTAAAATGGACTTGCAGACTTGGATGACAGCAGGCTTCATGTCTGCAATATGCTGAATCTGCCCCATGTGAGTCCACTATCCACTCTCCCCTTCACTGGACTGCAGCTTTTACACTAAAGCTGGAGGAGTTTGGAAATTCATACAACTTGCGATTCTGAACCATATGGCCACATTCCAAAACTCCATTTGTGTTTATGAATATTCATCTATTTTGTGCGCAGGAGTGCATTCAAATCATCTGTTGAACGCAACTGCCCGTGTGTGCAGCGTTTTCACAGTGCAATCACTGCAATGTGGATGAACTGCATGCTTAAATGTGCCTGTTCTACAGCTTTGAGCAGTGTGTTCTTTCCTAATGTCCTCAACAAAATGCAGCTACAACCTTTAAATTATAGTGGCGCACGCTGTTTATTGGCTTGAGATTAACAGTGCTGTCCCATTTGTCCACTGTGCTCATAGTATATTTGAATATTTGCAAAAGGTTGAGGGAGACACAACAGAGAATCTGCTAGAAGAGGAAAGCATGATATTTTATCCCCTTTAAACAGTTTTTGTACCTTTTATAACAGACACGGTCACTTCCTGTAAACGTCTCATTGTGTATTTTTCCATTTTGCTCAGTATCAAGCACAGGGACAGAATGGCGTGAGTTCAGTGTAGCTTTGCTTTGGCACAGGCCTCGCTTACAGTCGTATCTGCTGCCACCCGTTAAAGGAGCTTTGACCATTTACCACCACCACCAGGCTTTTTATTAGAAGAATGGGAGTCTTTGATTAGGCAGTGATCCACTTCCATTTGCGGGGGGAAAAAGTAGAACATAAACATTTGTGCTTTTGTCCTTTCTGTAGGCCAGAGTGAAAGATGGGAAGCAATATAAACCAATTTTTCTACTATAAAGAAAATTCAGTTACTGCCACTACCATCTGACTTTATGAAATTACTCAGAAAACAAGCTATTTTAGAATTGGTAGGAGAGAAAGACAGTTAGGTGCACATAGATGTAGGTTTTTAGATAAATCTTTCTGGTGAATCAGTGTTTCCCTTAACTATAAACAACAATAAAAATTAAAAACAGACTCTAAAGACTCTGTTTTTGTGTAATCTCGAGTGTTTGCAGAGCTGGACTGCAGGAAATCACCAAGATTTATGCGTAGTGACCCACTGATTACAGACTGTTATTACAGAATATAATTTAATTACTACCAGAATGTCTTATAACTTTTTACTTTCAAAATGCATTGCATAAAAAAAAGAGATTTTTTTTTCCATTTCTGAACACACGACCTATTGTTTCCCAGTTCTAGTTTTTTGATGGGCTTATGACCAGTCAGGCTCATATCTGCAGCAGCAGGAATGATTGGCTCATATCCTCTGTGACCTTTGCAAAGCATGCACCCTCATTTATCACCTGCTGTTACAAATGCACGACACATGCACGTGTGTTTTGATATGTATCATTGTCAGCTTGGCTATTAAGTGTCCTATTTATTGAATTATGTCATAATTAGATTGGAAGCCATCACCCATGGATGTACATCTTTAATCTGGCCAGCGTCTTTGTGGCACTTGCATTTAAAATGCAAATTGTATGTTTGAAGCGTGACTTACAAGCTATTAGATTACTTTAGATTTGATAAGAGGTCTTAACTACTGAAAACAGAATGCTTGTTTCCTGTTTGTCATTCCTTCCTTCTGTGGTTCTTTGCTTTTATGATTTCTCTTTTTTCTCTCTGTAAATTGAGCAAGCTTTGAGTTTTTGTGTTTGTTGGAGAGAGAATGAAAGGGAAGGGAGTGAGAGAAAGACATGCAAATAGAAATGCTGATAGCCTCTGTGTAACACGGCCCTGAGTGCTGAATACACAGCAACCAAAGTCCTTCATTAACAAGGTAGTACAGCAAGTACTCATATACACAAACAGGAGCGAGGTCCTGCTTGACAATATACTCCAGCTAGGTTAGACAGACAGGGGACTGAATTTTAGTTAAGGGAAATCAATCAAATGCACCTTCATTATGATGGCAAATATGCTTTTAGGGCCACCAAAAGGAAAAAAAAAACGTGCTAAGAGAAAAGAAAAAAACACCCTGCAGTGCTTTTGCTGCCATTCAGGAGTTTTTAGTGTTCTGTAATAAGCTCAGCATACACAACACTCCAAGTAAAGGCATAGTGCCAGCACACAGTGTAGACATAATGCCAGTTTAAAAAAAAACAAAACACCAAAACTCACTCTGTATCACTATTGCTGCAAAGTTCATATCTGCTATCAGGGTAGAACTGGTTACTTTACTGGTTTCTAGTTGCTGCTGTCAGTCATAATTTCTTTCAGATGAATCTAATGACTACTTCATCAATTTGTTTTTATATTCTGAAATTTTCTTATGGTAATATACACAATATTTATTTTTAACATACTATTATTTTTAATTGGATACACATAAAGTTGCCAGTGCAGACTGGTGCCAATGTGCAAAGCAGATTGGCGCACACACTACAAGACTAACTCCCCCACACTTACACACATTCTGCCTTCACCCTGCCATCACTCTGATGTACCAGGCAAATGTGCAAGTTCCAGGCCCCTGAAAGCCTCAGTCCTGCGTTCACTAAACAATGTAGATGTTGGGAGTCTGAACGCACCATGTATGTCTGTCAGTTCGTAAGACTTTTGATCCGCTTTGTTGTTGCTGCTACTCTTCTAACAATAAGGCTGTCTGTCCGCTGCATCCTCCTGGAGGGCTGCAGGAGGCTGTCAGCCGCCGACCCTTTTGACAACCGCATCTTGAGGGTTTCAAAATGTGGTGACAAAGGGTGTGGGAAACGTACATATACTGTGTTTGTGTGTGTCCGTGTGTGTGATGACTGTGTCTGTCAGTGTGCATGTGGATGCATGGTTGAAGGGATAGAGGGTGACTGACAGACTAACCAAGCTCCAGAGACTCTCTCTCTGCTCCAGTGTCTGCTTGTTCGTCTTCCTCCGCCCACCCTCTGCCTTCATCTGTGGCTTTGTAAGCCTCCACATAATGTGGGAGCCTTAAAATGACAATGGAAATTATGGCTAATCTTTGTTAAGACACACTCATTACTGCCACATTTTAGAATGAGAGTCCGACGATAAGGCTTGGTCTGCCATGCCTTTCTCTCCACTCTGAAGAGACAGCCTGACACGCTGGAGTGATGTGTTTTATTCTCACTTTTTGTGTTATTTTTCTATTCCTGCTCACAGTTAATAATGGTGGCAAACATATGAAAGGATGATAATAGGCTGACAACTTGGGCATGAAAGACTAGCTCCACCTTCAAACGAGCTTTTCATGCAGTTCTGCATGTGGGTGTGTGTGTTAAAGGGCTGATTTCTCTCGACTCTGTACGTCTCTGTCTCTTTCCTCTTTTAGTAATCCCCTTCTAAAATATTCATGGCTAATCTGCATGTACAATGTAATTACAGACGGCTCTGAGTGATATCGGATATGGCCGGCAGAACACATGCTTCACACAAAATCTTGATTTGGTGATTTGTGTGCTTGAATAAATATGGAGCAGATATGGGACGCGGTATGTTGGTCAAGACTTTTTGCAATAGGTGAAGTTAAACAAACTATGCTCTTAATGACTCTGCCAGCACTCTTGTAGTCCGAGTTCCCAACCTTTATCACTCCAAACGCCCACAACACAATATATATGTTTGATTTTGCACTTCTTGTGCCTTAGGGGATGTAGCACCGGCGCCCTGCACTTTATGTGCTTGGTACTCATTAAGCGTGGTAGCTGCAGCAGATTGAAATATGTCGCTAAACTATCTCTCACGTTTTTCTGTTTTGCAGCCCACCCCTCGAACCTCGCTCCCATATTTTGAATCCTGCAGGCTCCCATTTGGTGTTAATGGAACGGTGTGCCCTGCATGCTATTCTTGCAGGTCAATTTTTCACTTGTGCGGAGAGTTGGGGGTTGGGGGTTGGGAGGGGGTGTCCTTTTAAATGAAGCACTTGGTGTTTGTGACCTGTAATAAATGAGTTTGCAGTCACTCATGGCAGCTGTAAGGAGACATCTGGGAACGAGAGAGAGAGAGAACGAAAGAGAGATATTCAGACTTCACCGGGAAACAGTTTATCTATGCAAGGATGAAAAATGGTTGCACCAAACACGCTATCACTTACACAACAAATGGAAATCCCATTGTAAAATACCCGCAGTTTACTACGCACATGTCAGGGAAAAAATGCGGTGAGTAAAAAATAATACCACAGATAATCCAACACCATCAGGATTAATAATGATCCTACTATTGAATACCAGAAAAAAATGCAAAACTGAGTACAACACACACACGCACACACACACACACAACGTAGACTGTGGCTGAGGAGTTTCCGCACAAAGTCTCTGTCTGAATATTAGGCAAATAGTTATTATTCATCATGTAGATGAGGGAAAAACAATAACTGCAGTAAAGAATGAACCACAAAGTCAAACAGGCAGAAACAGAGATAATGAAGTACAAAGCATGTGAAAAGTAAAAATAAATAAATAAATAAATAGAGTTCAGTTTTCATTACCAATTCATCATCGGGGATAAGAGGCTTTTTCAGCCTTCAGTCTCATCATCTAAATTCCCAACATGTCAGACAATGTATTTACCTTAATCTTTTTTCATGTTTGTAGTCTCTAAATGCTGTCGTGCTTGTGGACAAATGTTTTGACATATTACCCTTTACACTACTGACTGCTGGGGTTACTCTGCTAACATTAAAAGACCACCTGAGTTCATAAAAATGGCTTCGGGAGTGTGTGGAGGAATGCTGATTTCTGCAGAGCGTGAACCAAAATATGCTGGAGTGTCACTGCTTGGTGGAGTAATTATTGAGCTGAAGGTATTGATCGGCTCACGTAATGGTTATTTATGCTCCATAATATCAGCTGAAGGTAGATTCGTGTGTAGCTAATGAATTAACCCTGCTGTTAATGAAGATTTGTTTAGAATTTTAAACAAGATTGGCATCTACTAGCAGATCATAGCCATAACCCATAAGACCTTTTTATTTTGCTTCAAATGTATTTGCATTTTTACATCAATAGAACTTTATAGATTTATTTTCAAAATAAGAAGATCTTAAACAAAATGATTGGTGCTCTCGGCATTCCTGGTTTCTGCGGCTGTCGCTCGTATGAAGCAGCAGTCACCTTGCAGCAGAGCAGAAATAGTGCAGCTCTTTTCCCCTGGATGTGAAGGTACATAAAGCACAAGATGAGAGGAGCAGGAAAGGCAATTGACCTTGGCTGCTTTTGGGGGCTGGCTATATAGCCATCAGGTTAGATGCTATGGTTATGCAGTCTGGAGAAGAGGCAGGAAAATAAAGCCACAATGCTGAATATGACAGGTATTGTTCATAGAGGCGAGAAGCAGACTTGAAATTGTAATTGTTAAATTTGAACTATAATAAAAATGTACTCTCCTGGAAATTATGTGCGTGCAGTTGTTTAATTAAAAGGATGTGTGCGACGATATGGGCGGGTGAGATGGTACTTTATATCAAGAGGCGCTGACTAAGTGCAAGGCAGGTCCAAAGTCAAGCCTGCCATTTTACCCTGCTGTGCTAGACTGTTTACCTGAGACAGGAATGCTTTATCTCAGCCAGTCACCAGAGCATGTGTAAACACACAGGGGGGAACACACAGCATATCATGCGGTTTTCAGCTCCCCCTGCCTTTGTTCCAAAACCCCTCTCCCACAGAGAGACATTATCCCCTGATGGCAAGGTGAATGGGGTGCTGATGTAAGATTATTTGTAGCAGCCAAAAAGAGGCAGAAAAAAACAAAAAACCCCAAAAAGAATGGAGGTATTGGAATAAAAAAAATATCCTAATTTTAGTCAGAGAAGGTCAGCCAGGAAGCTGGGTACATAGAAGTAGAGGTGTCTTTCAGTGGAGGATGGGACATGGGTGAGTGTCTTGGGAGTCTTGGTTAAAGTAGTCGCTATCACAGGAGCTGGACGGACAATTAATCAGAAACTGCCCAGGGGGGGAGCCAGGGCTCTGACGTGGGCACTTCATTCTGTAGGACACACACACACACACACACAGACACACACACACACACACACACACACACACACACACACACACACACACACCTGCTGATAGGTTCTCCAGTCGCTTTGTCACCTCTTTTTTTTTGTGCTTCTGTTTTTTTGCTATCTTATTTCCTTCTCCTCGACCTGCTTTCATTGCTCATCTCCCTTCTTGCACTGCTCTTTTTCTTCCTTCCTTTACTGATGCTTTCTCTTCTGGCCTTGACTGTCCTTTTGCTTCTTTTGCTCTCCTCTCCACTGCTCTGTTCTTCTCCAACATGTGTTCAGGTCCATGAACCTCTTGATAAGAATCAGTTGGAAGTGCCTCTTGTGATGTGACAGCTGACTCCAAAGTCTGTAAGAGTTGCTGCAGGGGGAAGGAGACAGGGAGGATGGAAGAGAGGAAAAATAAGGTGAAAGAGGGTTGACTAGTGGCTATACATTACCTTAACCACCCCTTCGTTCTTCCTTGCTTTCACCCCTACATTTCTGCCAATCCATCCCTTCTCTTTCCCCACGGCTGGCACCGAGTGATTGATGTATTTGGGTTTGACATGGCCCGGTTCACCCGAGGGCGTCAGCAAGGACACTGGTGAGACTTAGCCAGATGCTGGGGAGAGGCAGACAGAGAAAGCAGATGACAAAGAAAGGAGAGTACTCGACACTGTTGACCACAATGCCTTGCCACGGTTACTAGGGTGAGTAAGCTTTTTCACGGTGCATCTGTTCTTAGTCACCTTGTGGCTTTTCCAGTATGGTTCAAGTCACAGAATAAAATGAGTTTACCTCAATGTACGCACACAATGTAATTAGTTCATCAATCCTCTAATCACCGGATACATGTAGATTTCCTCCCCAGAAGGTTTTAAAGATGCCTAAGATATTTGAATTTTCTAAACCTCTGCCTATTCAAATCTACTGATATTCTTCATCGTCAGCCTCAAACCCTCTTCTTACTTGAAAATATGCTGTCATTATTGTTGTGTTAATTGAAGTAGACACAGGCAATGTCTGATCATAAGTGCATCTTCAATACGCCCTGGGTGTCTCTTTACTCAATTGGAGGCAGGCTGTGTGGTGCTTTACCCTCCAGGGGGGTCCTGGTCTCCCACCAAGCTAACACCCACTTGACATGAAGCTGGCAAAAGGGAGAACAGGGCCCACAGTGTCTCCCTGCCCCGAGTGCTTTGTCTTAGAGGAGACTCCCGCCATTGCGCCCAGCTCCCAGCCCCACGTGACATGCCTGGAGATGAGGAAAGCACTTGTCTGCACAGAGCCAGGCAAAATCAATACAAATACGGTCCCATGTGTTTACAATAGCAGTGATTTGCTGAACCTATTCAAAAGAAAAACCTTGAACTAACAAACTCTAGATTTTGGTTTCTTCCCCAAATTCCAAATTCATGGAATATCTTTAAGTTCTTATGTTTATGTCTGATCTTGTAGGCCTATAGGGCTAAATTCTCACGTTTCATTGTGGTAAACTCTTGGCATTGTTCAGGAAAGATTCCAGAGGAATTCGGAGATGGTTATAAGCCTATTAGGACATTCTCACAAATTAAAAACTTGTAAACACAGTATACTTACTTCATAAAGATTACATTTTCTAACCAACAAGTCAAACGAATCCAGTAACTATGGTTTGCACTGCTGAGATAATTTTGCATCACTGGTGAACGTGGTATGTCCCAGCCATCTGTCAGACTTATTAAGCTACCAAAATGCACTCTCAAGACCCCAGACAATATAGTAAGCATACAGCAACACCAGTTGGATTAATTAACTAAAGCTGTTTCCAGGGCCTCTACTGATTTATCAGGTAAAAATTGTGCTCTGAGCAAAACTACCCTGTTAAAGAATGTTTCATTCTTATAGCTAAAAGAAAAAAATATTGTACGCACATATATTTTATTTATTGACTGGCACAAAGAAAAAAGAAACACGGGCAAACATATTTGAGGAACCCAGCATTAATGCTTAATACCTGCACTGTAAGGAGGTATAAGTCCATCTTCAGGTGTCAGTCAGCTTAAACGACAGGTGCTTCACAGTGCAGGCAATCCAAGAACACCCACTTTGCTCTGGCTGACTTCCCATACTGCAGTTAAGAAAGCATTAAAACAGAATGTTGAATAAGCAGCGCAGTTAAATTCCACAAACATTATGTGCAACATTATGTGAGTAAACTGTCGTTTCATAATTCATGATAAATGCTGACAAAATGAACGTGATTCCAATTAATAAGACCCACATTTCATGTGATGAACTATACTGTCATTTATAAGATAATTAAACTTATACATTATTAAGTATTTTTGCTATAGCAATTTAACAAACTCACTTTTGAGTTTCACACAGTCTGTTGACTAGGAACGCCCACATAAAAAAGACCCCCCCCCTCCAAATTAGTACAATTTAATGGCGATAAACAACCAGAATGGCAAGTAGAAGTTAACAAGTCAAATATATCTAAGTTTGGTTTTATGTATATTTCTGCAGGCAGGAAAGCATAAAAACCTTCTTTAGGAATATAATCCCACATTTTCACCATACCTGTCTGCCACAAGTCTTCTCAGTAAATAGGCAGTTTCATCCACTCAGTGTTTGCAATATCTCCCAATCTCTGTCTGCATGGTGATGAGTGTATTGTGTATGTGTCACCCAGATGTCTCTGAGTCTCAGACTGCCTGGCTATCTGAGCAGTAAACACAACAACAGGTATCTTCTGCTCTCCTTCTCACTGCCGCCTACCACACTTCAGGCTTCTGCTCTCTGTTTGGTTTGGCAGCAATGTGAAGTCAATAGGATGAATAAAACATACCTGAATCAGAGCCCTCTACCCTGGGAAATGTCAAGCTGTCAGTATAGCTTAATGGGAAAACATAGGGCCGATCCCAAGGGTCAGACAGTTTATTGTGCAGCACCTACAAAAATGAGACCTTGCCAGCTGGTTTCTTTGTATATCACAAACACACAAATTCTTGCTTGCTTTACTGAATCTCACCATAGTATAATAATCCATTATGTTTCAGAGTGACACAATATTTACCAGAGCTTTCTAGTGTGGAAACTTGTATGCAGCCATGCTACTGTAAACCGCTCTGGGTAAAACCGTCCGCCGAATTACACATGGTGAGTGCCTTTCATTCAACTGGTCTGTCACTGAAAAAAAACCACTGAAAAACATTTAGCAAGCATTATTACATGTTTTACACAAGACTCATCTCAGCCTGTGGTGGTGGTAGCTAATCCCTACAGCTAATTATCTTTAAATTAGGACTGAGGTCTAGGTTTAATTAGGCCTAGCCACGAGGAGGGTTGAAGCTCAGCACAAACTCCAGCAACTTCAGCTGCCAAACCTCATCAGCCTAATGGAGACTCAAACAACGAGGGCCCTCGGGGGCCTGACAGCCTGGCCTGACTTTCTGCCGTATGCCAACCAAAACCCATGCAGACACACACACACACACACACACACACACACACACACACACACACACACACACACTCTGCTATCTGAGCAGGGGCCAGATGCTTAAAGATGGAGTTAGAGTGAGGCAGGTTGTGCCTAAATGTGTCTTTAGCAGAGAAGTTAGTTTTAATCGCCTAATGCAATACAATGTCTTGCTTGTGCATCACAGTTACTCATTTTTAACAGTCCAATGCCCAGTAAAAAAACAAAAACAAACTATTTAGATTGCACAGTTTCAAAACTACTAAAAGTAGTCTATGGTCATCTCCATCTGCATCGCTCCACTCGATACAGCATGTAAATATATAGTCTAAGTAGCATATTTGTGGCAGGTATTGGTCTGTTGGTTCTTGAAAGTAATCTGGTGTAAGAGATGTGTCCTCCTCCTGGAGGAAAACAGGAGGCTGTAGCCAACCAAAAGATCTCAGTCTTCCATGCCAGTGCATGTTTCTTACCTTTATTCCCTCGGCATCACCTTCTGCTGTGGAAACAACTAAACTGTTAACACAGTAACAGGGAAGTGTAGAGTGAGGAATAAGCTGTCTTTTATACTTCAAATTCAAGGCAAAATCATGACTTTTCCAGGTCATCATTCACCAGGAAAAAAAAAAAAAAAGGTTTGCACACTAGATGACACACGTGCATGTCTAAACACAGTACGACACCATATCTGTATCATGCCCACATAACATACACGTGATTAATGGTTTGAACCAAAAACTTAGACAGATTGAGAGGACCAGGGCGTCCTTAGCACTTCTCAGATTTTCCACCAAGCATTTCCCTAAATTACTTACTGTAACTGGAGCAAGCACAAAGCTCTTGCTGTTCGGCCCATCTGAAAGTAATAACAAACACCTAAAAGAAGTACCAGACCCTGTTCTTCTACTTTCCTTAACATCTTTAAAATGTGTACCTCCTGCACCACTACGCTCACTATGCCAACTTTTTAGGTACATCTTTCAGGTACTGGGTTGGACCCTCTTGTACCTTGAGGATACTCTTAATTCTTCATGGCACAGATTCAACAAGGTGCTGGAAGCATTCCTCTGAGATTTTGGATCATATTGACATGATAGCATCACACAATTGCTGCAGATTTGGTGCCAAATGTGCTCTAGCAGATTGAGATCTGGTGACTGTGGAGGCCCTTTGCATAAACTCACTGTCATATTCAACAAACCAGGTTGAGATGATTTCAGCTTTGTAACATGACACGTTATCCTGCTGGTAGCAGCCATGACAGGATGGGTACACTGAGATCAAAATGGAATGAACATGGTCAGTAACAAAACTAGAGTAGGCTGTGACCCTTAAATGATGCTCAATCGGTGGGGCCCTAAATGAGCCAAGAAAATATCCTGTATACCGTTATAACACTTCCATAAGCCTGAACTGTTGATATAAGGCAGGATGGATCTATACTTTCATGCTCTTTACTCCAAATTCTGACTCTACCATCCAAATGTGGCAGCAGAAATTGATACTCATCAGATCAGGCAATGTTTTTCCAATCTTCTGTTGTCCAATTTTGGTGAACCTGTAGCCTCAGTTTCTTGTTCTCAACTCCTCTGCTGCTGTAGCCCCTCTGTTTAAAGGTTAAACTGCATTCAAAGACACTCTTCTGCATATGTTGGTTGCAGTGAGCGGTTATTCGAGCTACTCTTGCCTTTGACTTGAAGCAGTCTGGCTAGTCACCTGTGAGTTCTTGTATCAGTGGGGCATCTTTATCCAAAGAACTGCCGCTCACTGGTTATTTTCTCTCTTTTGGACCGTTCTCTGTAAACCTCAGAGATAATTGTGTTTCTTCAAAATTCAGAAGAACCCATCTGGCACCAACAACCATGCAATATCCAAAGTCACTTAAATAATTACATATCTCATATTACATGCTTGGTTTGAACATCAGCAGATTGTCTTGACCATGTCTACATTCCCAAATACACTGAGTTGCTGCTGTGATTGACGGATTGTGTGTTTGCATTGACAAGCAGTTAAACAGGTGTACCTAAGGAAAAGAAAATGGCTGTTTATATATGGCAACATCACTAATCATCACTACTTCTCATTCCCCCTGCTTCAGCATCAATATTTGACATTGGTAAATGTGGCTATTATAAGTAATCACAAACCAGTGGTTTTGCTTTTGATAATTTAACAGAATCAGGATGTGGAGAAAAGCAACGAGAGGACAATAAATATGAAATTGTAATTTGAATGAATGGGTGTGTCAGTCTAACAAATCACTCTAAGCTGCTTCATCAAGAAAACCAAGTTTAAACAATCCACAACGGTGCAGCGCGTCTTGCCAAAACACTTCCCTCGTCTGTCTGTTAACCTGTCCTTTATTCTTCAGACTCGGCCAGCACACGGATAAATAAAGACTGAGCAAAAATTGGCAGTGGGGGTATTTGCTCTGTGGGGCATGCTGGCCTCCTCTCTGCACTGACAGCCAGTCTTTCTCAGAGGATTGAGTGAAGGAGATGGGGCAGTGAAGCTGGCAGGACGCTAATGGGTGTGATGCTAATGAGCTACGAGCCAATGGACAAGCGCTGCCTTCCCCTCCTCTCACCTCTGATCTCCTCTCTTGTTTGTTTTACAACCTTGCAGGTATGATGAAGTGAGTTCAGCCATGTTGCCAGAAACCACACAAAAGCCTGTAATGGATGAACGAGAGCTTAAAATGTAATGTGTGCCAAATGTCCTCTCTTTGTACAGTTACACCTTAGTATCACTGAACTAGAACCCTATTTTCAAAATCGTAGGTAAAACCTGATAACGCAGCGCAGCAGTTTGATAATAATTAGAAAATATTAAAGCTGAGTAATTTTGCATGGAAAAGAGAGTCATTGTATGGGTGCTTTGAATTTGAAAACAAGCTGATTCCCAGTAGTTGTGACAGTTGTAGCTGTTGCATTGCTCGTATTTTGGCAACGCTTTGTTAACACCTGCAAACCGACGTTTCGCTTTAATTTTGATAGCAAGCTGTTTTATCGTTTTTCTCGATATACGTATGATTTGTTTCATAGCGTGCCAAATGTTTTCAGTGTGCGACAGCTCTAGATTGCCGGCCAAATTGCACACATAGTTGGAACTAAAGGTGGACACCTTAACATTTGAATCTAAATAAATAGTTAATTAAGTAATAAAAAATAATGAATTAATTTTTATACTTAGTCATGTTCCTGACTTGTTGCCCACTGACCTAATTAGCTTTTAGATATCCCACCAGGCTTTCATTTAATACCATTACACAGTTCCTTCAGTTTTGTGTTAGGATTATGATTTTGAGCAGGAAAATGTTTGACAGTCTCCAACTACAAACGTGTTGTCCAAACTTCTTTGGAATCTGTTGCTGGTATGAAATTCAGATACAATATTTGAAATCTGTTGTTAAAAATTATAAATTGATTGAAAAGCTACTTATTGACATTTCTAGCACCCTGACTGGAAATGCAGTTGTGTTCTCCTCCATATGGAGCAGACTGACGTTTTATGTGTCTAAAAAAACGTCTACGGGTGTGAGTGCATTTTTGTACCTGAGTGCACTCAAACAAGTTGAGTTTTGCACACACCTACTTCTCAAGACAATTTTAAGCAAAATTGTGGTACTTCTACATGAGTACGGCATTTTGGTGCACTTCTCACCTGGGAAATAACACAAAATTGACTCCAAAATAAGCATCTTACCTTCACCCTTTTATGCTTATAGGTGCTTTTCTGTGCTTTTCCCCTTCTTTCTCTTTAACAATTGGTGTTGTCCCCTCTTTTCTACCCCGGAGAAATGTCACTTGGGCGGGCGTCGTCCGTCAAACTGGCATCTCTGACAGAGTGCTTGGCTAAAAGGCCATGCTCCGATTGGCATGGGATCCCCTGGCTGTGGTCTGTCAGGCTCCTGCCTTCTTTCCTCTCCTCTTCATGTTATTAGCATTGTAAAACATTTGGAAATATATATCTAATAATAATCTCTCTTCTCTAATTCGAACCATTTTTAATTATTTTAATTATATGCCTAATATATGATGAAGAAGTACATGGAAAATTCTTTTACTGGTCTGACAACACTATTAATTGCTCATTTTGCTTTAGCCAATCACAATTCAGTTTGACAGCGATGAAAAGTGACCACGGGCTGTTTATAGTGAGTTGAGGAAGGCCTCATTCTATCTCCTGCTTGTTTTTTTCCCATCCAGTGATTAATATTGATTACTCACAGCAACTGAATACAGCCAGGTCTCTCTGTCACTTTGAATGCACTTTAGGGCAACTGGCCTTCAGGATGCACTCTTTTTTAATTAAGTGTGAACCATTTAAATTGAGCGATGCTAAATGTAGTTTAATGTCTCTGTAGTCTTTTGAACTAAGTTCTTCTTAAAGGACTTTGGCACATGTCAGTCCAGGTGACTATTGTGTTTGTAAATTAATGCTTTTTCTTTCTTTACAAGATCAGGCCACAGTTGATGTTAAAGATGCTTTCTTTTCAAATGTATTGAGTCTTGACATTAGTCTGGAGATCATTTGACTGTTTTGAGGGTATGCTGCACCACTGCCATGCTCACTTCTGCCTATGTCAATGGTGCAGCATAGCCTCAAAACAGTCAAATGTCACAGAAGTGTGTTGCCGTTAAATCAAGAGGGTGATAGAGAGGTAAGGATAAAGTAAGGCGATAAGTTGTATTCTATTATTGACCAACAGCAGCTCAGCTTATGCACTTATTATGCCAGAAATTGACAAGCAGCACACCTCCCAGGCCTCTGTAGCCAAGGTGTGCTTTTTATTTATTTGTGTGGGCGAGCTGTAGCAATACTGTCAGACTTTAAGAATGCAACATAAAAACCCCTTCTGATAGATTGCTAAATAAAATTGAGGAAATTGTTAAAAACAACTGATTCTCCATGGATTCTTCAAGAATTAGACAACCTGAGAACCTTTTTAAAAAAAAAAAAAAAAAAATATAAGAAAAATGCATAT
>VUQK01013834.1:14606-25845 GCA_015106715.1 Bujurquina vittata
GGATTTTTAAAAAAATAAAAAACCAGGAAACCTTTTAAAAAAAAAAAAAAAAAAAAAGTTAAGGTAAATGCCTTTATCTGATTTCTGAAAGTGTAATTGCTCTGTTTTGGATGGTTTGCAGAGCTTATTGCATATTTGTGTAAGACTGCAGAGCCAACAAATTGGTGGGCAAAGAAGATGCCTTGCCGGATGTATCCGTTTGATTATGTCAGTAGTGAGTGTTTGCTGCCATCGCCGAGCTGAAATTGCTCATACAGTACAATGATCTGTTTGTGCAACTGCATGTGTAGTTGTACAAAGCAATGCAAAATGAGACATCTGGAATAATCTGCGCTGAACACGATTTCATGCCGTTGTTTCTTTTTGGAGCGTGATGCAGGATCTGCCTGCTGATGTGTTTTGTGTGCACATTTGGTTGTATGCCGACAATGCAGCTAATATAATAAATTTCACATGATAGGTGAATGTGTTACTTTCACATGCCCTGCAATAAAACTCCCAAACTTCTTTCTCTTTATGCAGTTGTATTGAATTTTTATTTTTTTTTTAATTGACTTGCACATGCACATCCATACACAAGAAGAGGCACACTTGGAGGTGGAAACAAAACGTTTAACTTTGAAAGTTGGGCTCCTAATTAGCAGAATTAGCAGTAGATCAAAGCGGACAATTAAGGAGGGGTGTTTGTGGTAGCAAGGGCTCATTAGCATCACAACACATGGACACGGCCATGAAACGGAGAGTGGCAGAAGGAGTCTCATTACAGAGCACCACTGTGCTTACACTGGGCCACATGCAGACAGATTGGCCATCAGGAGAGAAGGAGAGCGAGAACAACTAGCTCTCACACACAAAAACAAGGATATTGATTCATACATTTCAGTACGATGCACTAACACCTCTAGTGATAGGTAGAGATACAAGAAATCATTCACAAACACGTATTCAGATATAGAGCTCATGTTATTTACTGGCACAACAGAAAACAAAAGCAAGTCCCTGCCTGCTCTCATCCAATTTTAGCTTAATTAAGAGGGGAATTAACTTTGATCTGCACTGTGTAGTAGGAGCTTGGTAGCCCACCCTGTAGAAAAGCACAAGCCCATAAGTATTCTTCAACCTCACCCTCAAAGTCAGACCCAGATTGTTTTCCATTCATTCCTCACTGTTTGAAGTCAATACAGATAAGAGCAGGAAAGATTCTATTAGGACTACCTGAGCCTTCCTCGTTAGCTAGATCTAACAAAGTCTTGGCAGTGAGCCAGTGGTGAGAGTGTGTGTGTGTGTGTGTGTGTTGCTCCCCACACTAATGGCATAAGCACAACAAAAGATCAAAGGTTTTTGGATAGTCCTTTATTTTACCGGTCCCAGTCACTGCTTTTTAGTCTTTGGTCCAGGGACATGGGTTAATGATGTACTGGAACAGATGCTTTAGAAAGAGCATGGTCTGAGCATGTTTGAAACCTAAAATGTGATATACACAAACATGCAAGAATTTGTTTTGCAGACAGCACAGTTGGGCCTCACGTTATGTTCAGCTTTACTCATAAGACAAAAAAATAATATTAAACAGGAGACCGTGTGATGTGCTGAAACCTCTGCTGACTTAATTTCACTTCAGTGGAACCTGTTCTTTAAGGAAGTGCTAATATATTGCAGATGTCAGGAATAAGCTCATCACTCCGCTGCAGGGGCATTTCCAGGATGTTCTGTTTTTTGTTTTTTTGTTTTTTTTAAATAATTGGGTGGCATAAGTGGGACCAAGAACAAAGCAGGAGGGGCTGTGATTATGTGCAACCCTGTGTTCTGTTATAGATTTATTACATGAAAAGTGGTCCTGCACTAGAGTTTAAGCATTATTTTGTGTTGGATAATTGTTTTGCAAAGTGAAAAAATGTTCAATATTTCAATATTTGCATGAAAAACACAGCAGAGAAGCAAACGGTTGCACAACACAGGATACTAAAATGAAGTAAATTAAACCGATGCTTTAGTAATTTAGTAAATGCACAAAGTTAGGATCCTCTTGGTCCTGTTCATGCTCTCTTATGTTGGGCACAATAAGAGGTTTAGTAGTCGGCCAAAAATGTGAAATAATCATGACGTATAGCATCTTCTCTCACAGTCAGTTCTTCTGTACTGTTACTTTTAGTTGTTTAATTTAATAGACAGTCCCTGTCAACACAAATCACCATTTCTGTGCAACTATGTGTTGCCCAGAAGAACAGCAGCAGGGAGTAGCAGTAGCAGTTTGTCTTCTCTCTTGCTGCTTCTCTTTCCTGTTGAGATGTAGAAAAGCTTCCTGTTCCCGCCACCATCGCCCTCCATTCCCCTCCATGTCAGCGAAAAGCTGGATCGGTGTATCAGCACCAGGGTGGAACGGTGAGATTGAGAGGTGGAAGGGGACCTGTGATTGACAGTGCTGGTAATCACTGTAATAGGTGCAGGGTGAGGAAAGTAGGAGGAAAGCAGCTGTTTTGTAAATGTCACCACTACTAGCAGCAGCAGCATCATCCACTCTGCTGCTCGAAGTGTGTGAGGAACAGGAAGGAAAGAGGTGGTGGGCTAAAATCCAGAGGAAAGACAGAGAGAGGATAACAGGACGGGATGCTCACTGAGGGCTGCCAAAATGTTCTGTCAAAACAGACAGATCTCATTTATCTTCTTCAGCAGTGACTGTCAGATATCCACTTGGAAGGAATTTAACTAAACTGTAGTTTGGCGGCAACGTGAGGCGATTCATTCAAATGTCCCACATTTATTTACATTTTTTTTATTCACCTGGAAGTTCAGAAAGCACAGAAGCCTCAAAGGTTTGCTTTTTCTTGGAGCTGACAAGCTGGGTCCAAACTGTTTCATGTTGTTAATACATAATCCCGGTTTAAAAATAAATATATTTTCCTAGTTGAATAATTAATTGAACAATGTGCCTGGAAGTACTATTTGCTTAAATACTGCCTTTCATTTCAGCATACATGCTTTGGTGGGAAGGGAGGGTAGGGGGGTGTCGGTGCAATTGTTTCATAAATTAGACACTCTCTGGACATAAAGAGAGTTGCTAATGACATTTCTTTAAAAAAATACTACCTTTCATAGCTTTAATGTCTTTTTGCTTTATTCTATCTTTATCATTAATAGTTCTCTGTTTTCTTCTTGTGTGTGTTATTTTTTTTTCTTTCTCATTTGCGCTTTAATATCTGCTCATTACAGTGAATAAATAGTATTTCTTTGCAGAACATGTTGAATATGGCGGTTATCTTTAAAAACACAGCTGTGAACGTACAGATATGCGTGCATAGAGTAAGTACAATTTGTGCTGTGCCTTTGAACTGCCAGCACAGCTAATCATATTTTGTCCACGCCACCGCCGGGGTCTGATCATTGTTTATATAACACAAAAGTGCTGTCAAGTCCCTCAGTATTTCTGTTTGGATGTCTCTGTTTTCTTTAGCAAATGGAAAGACATGAAACTGACTGACTTCCTACTGACATCCAATTAAATTCTTGTACTGAACATTGCTCAGTAGGTCCTGTTTTACTTTCACTGTAGATGTTTTCTTTCTTTCTTTCTTTCTTTCTTTCTTTCTTTCTTTCTTTCTTTCTTTCTTTCTTTCTTTCTTTCTTTCTTTCTTTCTTTCGAGTTAAAAAAAGCATTTCAGAATCTGATCTGATTTTTTTTTTTGTGGTCTGTGCTCCTCTCCAGTTTAACTTTATATCAATCAATATGTGTTACTAGTACGTTTACCCATTTTGGCTGTTCTGTCACCAAAATAAATAAATAAAAAAAAAAATTCCAACATGAAGTGAAGACATTAGTGCAAAGTGAGAACATGTTTTTACTAAGTGAAGACATCTGTGCCAAGTAATGGGTAATGGAACAGCGCCAGCTACACTGCTATACCCAAAATGTCTGCAGAATTAATTATTTTTATTTTAATCCTATTATCTTTTCATTTTCTACCTTCAATCCACCTCATAAAGCCAGTATTTTATTCCTTCAAAAATAATTTGGTCATCACGCTTAATAATTGAAGGCTGTTGGTTGCAGGTGGTTTCATAAGTAGCCAAGTTTTGAACAGAGGTGATCGGTGGAGCTGCTCTGGCTCCGTTTGGACTGCAGAGAAAATGTAAATTTGTTACTTGAACCACTTCCACTCCTTTGAATTGAATCACTTCAGTGTGAAGCGGCAAAAAAAATAAATAAATAAAAATCTTCGGTTTCAGCCTTATCTGGTATACACTCAATTTCTACATATTTAAATAGCTTTCCAAATTATATTTAGTGTAATTTACCACTTGGTGGATAATTTAGAGAAATGACACTTTTGTTCGGATGACTAATGCAACAAATTTGTGAGGGAGTTAGTGCCCAATTTAAGCCCTGGCTGTTTACAAAATGCACAGCTAGGGCTTAAATGGGGCAGGGCGTGTGTCATCGGGGGCACTCGTCCTCACTGCAACCATACTGAACAATTATACAGTATTTTTTTGCCATTCTTGAGCTTAATAATAGACATAACAAACATCTAATACATCTTTTCTCACACCATTAGGTCTTGTAATGCTTGACTAACTGCAGCTGAAGGGTATATAAATTACAGCAACTTGTGAAGATGGGAAGTATCATGGGGTTTCCCTTCACACTTTTTTGGAATAGTCCAACTAGGTGGCTGTCTACGATGTCACCAGCTAGAGAAGCGCCAAAGAGGAGGAAGGCTTTTTTTTTCATTGCTCCCAGTCTGCTTTTAAAAGTCTGACACTGATTTCACTTGCACCGTTGAAAACTCCACATACTGCAATAAACATCGGAAAGTAAAAGGAGACTATCAACAGACTGTGGGAGGCTGACTCTCACATCACTTGACTTTTTGACCATGATTCACACTGCTGGGTACGATTCCCAGATCACTATTTTCACTTATTTTGGCCCAGTCTCCCTTTATAATTCCACAACAATCACTTTATGCAGAACAAAAATAGAAATACAATCTTTTGAAGAATGATGGGTGTCTGTCTTCCTTATTAGGATTTGAATTTGTGCAGATATGTGTGCATATGAAAAGTTTGGCCTCATACTATGAACTGACAATTACCCAAGCAATAGTACTAGTGGGGTGATGAAGTACCCTGTACTTGGAATAAATAAGGAAAGGAATGCATTATCTTTTTAAAAGCAAAGCGTTATGGTTAATATAGAGGGGATTCTGTTTGTTTGTTTTTTTAGTAACAACTCCAAATGTCATGTAATTCAAGTTGTGTATCATTTCTGATTTCAAAACAACAAGATGGCAATGGTGAAAATCCTCAGCTTGAGTCTGATGTGCAAGTTAACTCTTTATGTAAGTCTCACACTCAAAGACATATTTCCTTTTCCAGGGCAGCCCT
Organism: Bujurquina vittata; assembly: GCA_015106715.1. Lineage (NCBI taxonomy): Eukaryota > Metazoa > Chordata > Actinopteri > Cichliformes > Cichlidae > Bujurquina > Bujurquina vittata. The sequence continues at coordinate 19,992 of VUQK01013834.1, forward strand.
TACACCTTTCCCCAAATTACAAATCTCCAGTTAACTAAGCAACTATTATTTGTGATTTCCCAAACAGGAACATTAAGATGAAACTTAGCTCCGCACCAAAGAGACTGTTAATTATTTGGCCGTGCCAACTGAGCATGGCCACAGCCGCAGTAGCAGCTCAGTATGGCTCTCCCCTGCTGTGAAGTTGGAGTGTAAATGCATGTCATTGCAGTATGGCACAGCATTGCTAAAGTGGACTAGCTCATCCTATGGATAAACCCTATTAGTTTTCGCAAAGACTGCAGATTTTAATAACAGCAGCACAGACTCTCACAAAAGTAAGTCAATGCTTTGCTTAACCAAGCACATTGGAGATTGTAGTATTCTGCATTTTTGAAGGTTGACTAATACTAGGGGGAGAAATTTGAGGACATCACAGTCTCTGCTGCTCAAATTTTGAGCCTTGAAATAGTCGTGCGTTAGTTGTAATATTCAATGCTTTATTAAACGTTATGCAGTTCAAATCTTATTTTTTTTTTGATAAATAAAAGATTAAAATCTATATACAGCTGTTTTAGATTTTTCAAAAAAAGAAAAAAGAGAAAAGAATATGAATGTGTGAATGGCTTTTTGGTGTTCAGTGAAAATCAAAGTCTTCTGTATCCTCCAGTCCTCTCCTTGCCTGTCCTGTTTTATTAATATTTCCTCACAGTGTTGCCCACTTTCATTCTGACTTCCAACTTGTTATCCCTGTCTTTTTGAATTTAATTTGCATCCATTTAGAAATAGATGAGATGCCAGCTCTCAATCTCTCTCTTTTTTTTTTTGTTTCTAAGTGATGAGCAACTCTCAGCCCACGTTTCTCTTCTTTATCCAGTAGATTCGTCTAGCCAAATAGCTGGAATTAGCAATGTAAAAATCTGCTTATCCACTGCCAGCTGGAGCAGATGCTCAAATTAAGTATCAGTGCCAGATTTTCGACTGGCATCAAGCTAAGCTGGAAGACCAATGCTGAGGAGGGAAAGAGGAAAAACAAGAAAACAGGTTGAAAAGCGGGTGAGGGAAAATATGCTTGTGAGAGAGAAAGAAACAAAGAGAAAGACAGAATAAGAGACAGTGGGGGTAGGGAAGAGTGAGCATGGGAATAAGAAATGGCAAATTCTTTAGTTTCAGCCAATTAGGCTGAGAAGCCACTGGTAATTAACTCTCGAGGGACCCACTGAACAGTCATGCACCTCGTTTACATAATGAGGATGAGAGGAGAGACTCTTTTTCTCCTCTTTTTCCTTCTCTCTGGTTTTCTGTCTTTGGCCTGTTGAACCAAAGAAGAACAGCGCTTCCTTCTATGGCTTATGACCAATGTCATACAGATTCCACAGGCCTGGTATACCACCATATGTACTCATAGGACTTTGGCACATGGAACGGACAGAAAATTGATTTTTAACTTGCGATCATTTGGTAAGTGCTTGCGCAGTTATCTGGCGCTTCTGGCCATATAGTAGACACGTCTCTATTTTGAACTTGTTTTCAATTTCTCTCAGATTTCCAGCTTCTTTGTGTATAGACTTGAGAGTTTGATCATGTAAATTTATGATAATCCATTTGACTTTCTACTTCTGCCCTTTGCCCCACTCCAATACCTTTCATTTCCCCCTTCCAAGATATGGAAAGTGATGGACTTAAGTTCAGAAGCCTTTTACTTCATTGAAAAGGCTGAGAATAAGAAACCTTACTATCAAGTATTAAAGGGCATACTTCTAGTTCTTCATATTTGCACGCTGAATGGAAATTTTCATCCTCACTTCTGAATTCTTTCTACCATAATTTTAAAAATATATTTATCTATTTAGTCTACTTTCTTCCTTTTTAAATGTTTTCTAGGTCTCTAATATCATTACGTATTTAGTCCTTAATCCTTTGTTGAAATGCTAAAAATGATAAAAATTTAAACCCAGTGCACAGCCCATCACCATAGTCATTCACCCGAAAAGCTGCCTTTTCCAACTAACACTGCTAGTAAATCATAAATGTGAGAACCCATTGAACTGTAATTAACACAGCCAAGAAAAGGTGTTCTCTGTTGATATAAAGATGCAGTGCCACTACATTCAGGTATTTTCCATGCAAAAAAATACACTGCTAACAAAAATGGCACTTCATTTAATCAGTTCAATTTTATTCATATAGCACCAAATCACAACAGTTTGCAACAGTCATTTTATACAGTAAGGTAGAGACCATAAAATAATACAGAAAAAAAAACAACAATCAAAATGACCCCCTATTGGCAAACACTTGGCAACAGTGGGAAGGAAAAACTCCCTTTTAACAGGAAGAAACCTCAAACAAAACCAGGCTCAGAGAGGGGCAGCCATGCTGCGACCGGTTGGGGATGAGGGGCGGGAGACAAAAGACATGTTGTGGAAGCGAGTCAGAGATTAATAATAACTAATGTCAGAGTATAGCATTAAGCCAGTTAAACTTTTGGGATGTTGATGTGGTCAGTTAGGTAGCAGGGGGGGTTGTTAATCAGCTAATGGAATTTGGTGTTATTGATGTTTACAAAAGGTGAGGGGCAATAATGAAACAGCCTCCCCAAAACAGGAATGGTTTTACAGGTGGAGGCCAGTGACATTTATGTCGTCTTTTCTGACCGTTTATTTTTACTAGTTTTGGCTAGGATCAGTGTTACTACTTTTAGCATGAGGCGATACCTGGACCCTCAGAGGTTGCACAGGTAGGCCACTTCTCCAGGATGGCACATCAATATGGGCCTTTGCCAGAAGGTTTTCTGTCAGCACAGTCTCGAGAGCATGGAGGAAATTCCAGGAGACAAGCAGTTACTCTAGGAGAGCTGGACAGGGCTGTAGAAGGTCCTTAACCAATCAGCAGGACTGTTATATTCTCCTTTGTGCAAGGTGAAACAGAGCGAGCACTGACAGAGCCCTACAAAATGACCTCGAGCAGGCCACCGGTGTGAAAGCCTCTGACCAAACAATCAGAAGCAGACTTCAGAGTGGCCTGAGGGCCCGACATCCTCTAGTGGGCCTTGCACTCACTGCCCAGCACCGTGGAGCCTGATTGGGACCATTTTGAGTTGCTGCAATAAAACTTCGGCAAAATGGACTAGCCAGCCGCATTATTTTTTCACTTTGATTTTCAGGGTGTCTTTGAATTCACCCCCTCTATATGTTGATAATTTTGATTTCCATCAAATGATGTGGCATCCTTTCATTCCTAACACATTACCCAGTCCGTATAGATATCCAGCATGATGATTTTCCCCACTGACTTCTGATATGTTTTCAAAGCGTTCCTTTAATTTTTTGAGCAGTGTACATGCAGTAACTACAGTGATTACCCTAACCCTAAGCCACATGATTAGAAAACTTTAGAACATTTTTTTTAGTTCTGGTCTCCATGAACTCTTTTAAAAACAATTTACTTCTTTTTTTAATTTTTTTTTTTCCCACACGAGGTTGAATGTAGCTCAGGGGAAGTGTGGATGTAATGTAACAGGAAGAAATTCATATCTTCAGGTTGTGTGTTTTCCTCTTCAATGCCTTATTTTTTTCTCTTCCTTTGATGGTGGAGTTGGGATAAAAGCTTTAAGTTCACTTCCTCTTTTATTAAGGGAGGCTTAATTTAATTAGCTTGCACTGCGTGAGCCTGCTATCAGGCCCTTCTGTTTCCAAACCCAAGGTTTCTGACGCTCTGAGGAAGAGAAGCGAAGAAAAAAGGGAAACTGTCGGGTAGTCTCCAAGGAGGAAGTGTCCTTTTAATCAGACTTCTGCTAAGATCCCATTACCATCTCCTACGAGAGAGGGAGGGCAACACATATACAGATGGACAGAAGAAAATACGAAATGTATTCCTAAATATGCAGCATTCAAGACATCAAGATCAGAGGGAAGCTCGAATGAGAGTGCACACAGAAAGACCTGAAATATAGAGAAATAAAAACTGTGAATTACAGTGAAATATACACTTCTATATGGACAAAATATTGGGCCACACCTCTTAGTTTTGAATTCAGTTATTTTCAGTTCTGTTGCCAGTGTATAAAATCAAGCCTAGCCATTCACTTTACAAACATTTGTGAAAGAATGTGTTGTTTTAAAGAGCTCACTGAATGGCACTATGGTACATTTGCAGTGAGTCAATTTGTGAAATTTCCTATCCCCCTAGATCAGGGGTGGCCAACTCCAGGCCTCGAGAGCCCCTGTCCTGCAGGTTTTAGATGTGTCCCTGATCCAACACACCTGAATCAAATGGCTGAATTACCTCCTCAGTATGCAGTCAGGTTCTCCAGAGTCCTGCTAATGACTTCTATATTTTACTCGGGTGTGTTGAAACAGAGACACATCTAAAACCTGCAGGACACTGGCTCTCGAGGCCAGGAGTTGGCCACCCCTGCCCTAGATATACCACAATCGACCGTAAGCAGTATTATTGCAAAGTGAAAGCATTTAGAAACTACAGCAATTCAGCCATGAAGGGACAAACGTAAAGTTACAGAGTGGGGTAAACAAATGCTGAGGTGCATAATGCACTGCAGAGTTCCAAACCTTCTCTGGTGTTAACATCAGCACACAATCTGTGCACTGGGAGCTTCGTGGCATGGGTTTCCATGGCGGAGCAACTCTTTTAGGTGTAATGTGTAGGTGGCCCAGTATTTTTGTCCACACAGTGTATCTGTGACTGAATTGTTGCATTCTTTAGCACGGGTTCTCTCCAGGTCTTCCAATATGTCCAGCATGCTTTTTAGGATAGTGATTCTACATTGGATGTAGGTGCGAATGTGAGCATGGATTGTTGCCCATCTCTCTGTGTCACCCCTGTGATGGGCTGGCAAGCTGTCTGAGGTGTACCCTGCCTGTCGCCTAGTGAGAGCTGGGATACAGGCTCCAGTTGTTCCAAGATCCTGAATTTGATAAGTGGTTAATAAAATTGATAGATTGCAATGTAATCATGTTGTTTTAAACAAAGCAGAAAATACTGACTGAGGCCTATTTTAGAAGAATCCACAGCATTAGATGAACATTCTCTACCCTTATTGCAAGCATATTTTACCTGAAATGCTCCACATTTTTTTTTATCAACAAACATACTTTACTTACATATTTAATATACTTTCACCTGTCACACAAAGAGGTATGAAATACAGAATAAAGTGTGTGTGTGCGCGCGCGTGTACGTAAGGATCGCATAAATGATGTTTATCCTTTTGAATGAACATGTATCAGGATCGAAGGTCCGCACAGTGTTTATGGGGTATGAGCAGCACACAAAGATCTATTACAATGAATGGTCTCATGATTGTCAGTTTTAGCCCTTAAACTGGAACAAAGTAATCAGTTTACAGCAGTGCTTTACAGAGGCACCTGACCTTCCTGTCTCAGTACTGTTACTAGCCCCGCATCAGGTGACAAATTCAGGACAAGAGTTATACAGGTTACAGACAATAATTTGAAGTATAGGTATTGAAAACAACAACCAAAAGAAAAAATACAAGGGAGAAAATCAACTATATTTCTTACACACTACTTGGGTTACTGTATTTGTAATACAAAGATGGCTATAAAAACATAACTCAAAAATATTGCAAATGAGGTTTACTACACTTTTAAACAAGTCAACTGCATAATCTGCAAGAAAACTTGGTTTCATCTCTACCTTTTTCTTTCATTTTTTTGCAGGAAAACTTTTTGAGGCTTCTTTGTTGCAAATGAGGCTCAAATCATAAAAAGAGAAAAAAAAATGTAAATAGAATCCATGCAAAAACTTAATTAAAATTGATCTGCTGTTTTTCATGTTGTTCAAATAAGCAAAAAAAACAAAAAAAAAAAAATAGTTAATGATTTTTTTTTTA
>VUQK01013837.1:16031-33919 GCA_015106715.1 Bujurquina vittata
GTATTTGTGATGGTTTTTTTTTATAATTTTTTTTTTTTTTTTTTTTTTTTTTTTTTAAAAAAAAAGGAGTTCTGTGCATATCTCAAACATACACACATACGGCATCTTCAAAGCTACTGTAGTTTTAATCAGTTCCTCTGAGACACAGAAGTGGCCATTTCTGGTCAAAGTGACAGCAGCTGAGTAACTGTAGGACAGTCATGAGTCTCTTTGTGGTTTTTCTAAGTTTCTCTGGCCCGTTCCTCTAAACATTTTCAAAGTTCTTGGCTCTGAAGATTCCCTTTCAGCTGGGCTTTGACTCTTTAATGGGAATTGTAGGTGCTCATTTGATGAGTCAGAAAAACATATGGACAACTTCAAATAATATATTAACTTTCCCAAAACTTGTACAGGTGGGATTTTTTTTTAATGTCATTGACTAAATCCTTAACACCAAAAGGAAAAATACCTTTGACACTGCAAACCATGGTGGTCGTTTTGCCAGAATGACTGTCGGCTGTGGAAATATGTTGCTTGCCTTCTTATTCCTTAAAAGCTGTGTCCTTAATGTTACTGAGTTAATGTTCAAATTATTATTTTTTCTGAATATAACTGATGGCTGTTGTTTATCAAATTGTATACTCTTTAGATGCTGGTATCAGAAGCATGTAGTTTTACTTACTTTACTTAAAAGTATGTAGGCTATTAACTAAAAGCAACAGCCATGCAGCACAATATAGTAAACAGCTAGTATGTGAAAAAGAAAGTGCACCCAATTTCAGTTCTATTCATAAGGACATAATAAAAATTTGTTCTGAAATTATTTAAATACAACCTCAGATGAGCAAAAACACATGGCATATCACACTATGTTCCTTTTTAAAATGTATTAAACAAGAGCTAAATGCAGTACACTAGTACACCCTTGCTGCTTCCATAAGAATTAAAAGAGTAAGTAGCCTGACAGCAAGCTGACAGCCACAATTTGAAGTCATCATTCTTACAGTGAGAGATTATTTACAAGTGGAAAACATTCAAGACAGCACACACATTTGGAGAAAACCAAACACACAATCTACCCAACAGCCAAAACACAGCTGAAACTGGGTCATGGAGCAGGACAATGAGCCCAAGCTCAGCAGCAAATCTACAACAGAATGGCTAAAAAAGACAAATCAATCAGAATCAAGGTGATGCAGTTTCCCAGTCCAAGTCCAGACCTCAACCTGATTGAAATGCTGTGGCAGGACCTTGAAAGGGCTGTGCATAAATGAATGCCCATAAACGTCAATTAACTGATGCAACATTGTCAGGAAGAGTGTGTCAAAATTCCGCAATGGGCCAATCCTGCCAAAGTGGAAAGATTTGCTTCACAACACACAGAAGCCTTAAAAAAATGCTTCGATAATGTTGCATTTCACAGCATATCAGCAGAAACATTCCAACCACCAAGCGCGGTGGTGGAGGGGTGATGATTTGGGCTTGTTGTGCAGCCACAGGACCTTGGCACATTGCACTCATTGAGGCAACCATGAACTTCTCTGTATACCGAAGTATTCTAGAGTCAAATGTGAGGTCATCTGTCTGACAGCTAAAGCTTGGCTGAAAGTGGGTCATGCAGCAGGACAATCATCCTAAATACACCAGCAAATGTATCCTGCAACTATCCCCTGCACTATTCTGCAGATTTTGAAGTGCAACATATTTTGAAAACTAAAACATTTGCACTGAGAAGAAACAAACATACAACCAACAAAACTGCCAACAATTGATGAGAAATACTCTTCCTCCTGTGCACGAGTAACAAAATGTTTGACAGCTTCAGCACATTCAAGAACTAAGCCAATGCCACTGGGAAAAAAGCTAACTACTTCCCAGCAGATCAGTGCTTGTGGTGGGTTTTAGTTGCAGGCTAATCTTCCAAATAAATCTCTTTACTGCCCAAATAACAGCATGACACGAGTGTTAATGTCCACTTATTTCTTATAGGATCCTTTAAGAGGAGAAAGCGGAAATCCATAATTGTGACGGTGATGCTGCTCATTGTCTCTGTGCTCATCCTCGTCTTCGGCCTGGCAGCGACTACCAGGACACAGAACATCACAGTGGGTGGCTACTACTCAGGAGTCATCGTGAGTACACATTCACGCCAGCCTGTAGCAGCGACAGACGCAGCACAGCAGGCCTGTTCTCTGTCAGGGTACATGATGAGCGAAGTCACAGTGTTTCCAGCACAATCTCCACTGCTCTGACAAACCTCATTGCCTCAAATCTCATTACCAAAAGTATCTGGGTGGTAAATTTTTCCCACATTTATTATTCAGTATCACTGTCATCATGCGCTGAATGGGGTAATGTGTTTCAGTCCATAAATGTGTTTTTTGATAGTGCTTGGCTTTTAGAGTTCTCTTTTACGTAAATGGTTACCATACAACTGGTTACATCATGCTAATCAGATTAATAAATTAATAAAATGTATTGGAACTGACTGACAAAGAGAGCATCCTAAGATGAAGCCAAACAAACTCTCAAATGACAACATTTGCACCATTATGATAACTCTTATTAATACTTACTTTAGCAGACTTCTGCAGTGTTTTGCACTGTGCAATCAAGATTCTGAAATCAAAGCATGATAAATGCCCTAACAGCCATTTTCTCTCCTTTCAGCTGGGCTTCGGCTCTTTTCTGGGAATTATCGGCGCTCATTTGATAGAGAACAAGAGGCAGATGGTAAGAGGATTTATATTACCTCTGTGCACTGAGCTCTCTTTCAGCGCTTCGTGTCATTTCATCTCTGCACCACTGATATTAAACTGAATATTAGTCCCAGTTACCTTACGACAGACAAAACACTTTGATTATGTGACGTTGTGAGCAGCAGGCCTACTCACCCTGAGGAGGTTCATGTGTTGAGTATTGGAGAAACGATCCTGTTTTTTTTGGGGGGGGTTTTTTTGGTTGGGAAGTGGGGGGGGTGGCCTGAAATAGAAATAGGGTGTAAGTGGAGGAGGACAGATGTCTGCACAGGAATGTGAGGAAGGAAACTTCAGATGAGCGGAGCAGGTGGAAGGAGCCAGGCAGGCTCTGTCAGAGCTGGAGTGAAGAATGTGTTTGTGTCACGATAGTTTTTCCCATCATGCTACAGCGTTCGGATGCTTGGGGGTCCAGTCAGCAGGAATGTGTGTGTGATATGGCTGAATGAGCCATGGCGCATTACGCCACACTCTTGTTTACCACCATAAAATGTCATTAAGCAGAACACGTGCTGACATTATTTATGACATTATTTATAGTTTGACTAGTAAAGTTGCAACTGCACTGATATTAGCTAGATACTTCACCCATTCATACACTGTTTTTATTCTGTGCATTTTAAGGTCTTATTTGTCTATAATGGTGGGTGCATGACGGGCTGCTTAGGGTTCAGTGCCATGTTCAGGGTGCTTTGTGAAGAGCTTCCTCTTCATTGGTGGAGAGAAGCGAATAGTTGGAGTATAGTTTGAGCGACGGGATGGTGGGGGTGAGATGGTTGCATCAGCAGTAATGCAGGTGTTGCACTTGATTGTTGTGGTGAAGAGAGCTGAGCTGAAGGGTGAAGCTTTATTAGCTCTATTAGTCCATCTACCTTCCTAACACCATCTTATATGGGCATGAAATCTGGGTAATGAGTGAAAGAATAAGACTGTGAATTCAAGTGTTTGAAATGATTTAGGACAGCCTTAGAGATAGGGTGAGGAGCTCTGGCTGGCTGGCTGGCTGGCCGGCTGGCTGGAGGGATGGATGGAGGGATCTTGCCCAAGGCCACTTTGGGGAACCACTGATCTTCCGATTACTAAATGACCCACTCTACCTCGTGAACTGCAGTCACGCACCTTTTACTCAGTCCTAGAATTATCTGCAGCATGGTGGCATGGTGATTAGCGCTACTGCCTCACAGCTAAAATGACATCTCAAAGGTCCTAGGTTCTATTCCACCTTGGCCTCTCTGTGTGGAGTTTGCACGTTCTCTGCGTGTCTCTCTGTGTTCACCCTGCAACAGGCTGGTGACCTGTACAGGGTGTACCCTGCCTCTCACCCTATGCCAGCTGGGATATGCTCCAGCCCCCCCCGTGACCCTGACATCAGATGGTGTCTCAGCTGATATCCTTCATTCATCTGGCAAATCTCTCAAAACGCTATATGCGCTATAAGCTATTTTAATCTTCCCACAGTTCCGGTGCACTGCCAGCCACTTTACAACCCACCACTATCTCAGCTTCTTCTTTCATTCTGTGTCTGATTTAATTAGCATCATATCTGTTTTCACTGATGCCTGCTCTGTTCTGTGCCTAATGCTTTCCATGGATGCACGTGGGAAGGGCAGGGAGGTCAAAAATAAATCACTGCAGATGGAAAAACAGGTTTCTTTTGAATATAGTTGTCCTGACTGAACTGACCTGCTAAAATTTTGTAAAAATATCACAGAGTCTATGGTGATATCTCCAAGTAGGTCAATTTTCGAGCAACACTTGCAGTATATAGAACAACTTCACTGCTTGACTGACAAGATTTCATCGGGATCGTGAAGTGATGCATGAGCAAAAAAGTAAAGCTCGAATTAGTTCACACTAATGTTAAACCCACACTGAAAAAATGGGTGAACAAATAGGTGAAGGTTTAAGTGCTTATTTAAAAAGAGTTGCTTCATTTCGTGAGCTGTAGCTCTGAGATTTCAAATGGGGGGAAAAAAATAATTAGCTTAATTTAGAAACTATAAGCATGAAAGATCTGTTGTCTGTAAAACTTGAAAATCCCAAGTACCCTCAGATATTTGCAAAAAAAAAAAAAATCATAAATGGTTTTAAATGGTTTTAATCCAGACTGCTCAAGGTGCAGGAAAATAAAACGGAAATATCACAGAAACTCTTTTGCTTTTTCCTAAGTATTTCACAGTCTGCTATGAGACCAGGCTGCATATATACTGTTACAACGGTCAATTAAACAAAGTGTCAGATAATGAGGTCAGTGTGGGTCAGTCGTCCCTGTGAGCAAAAAGCTCAGGCTTCAGATTGCTCTCAGCATTGAGTTTCTTGCACTTTTTTTTCCTATTTTTAGGATTTTTATTATATGAAAGAGAAAAGCTGTCACTTACATGGTCATCTCAGGCACACAACTCTGGCTGTGAGCAGGGAAGCCCCGCCCACCTAATGTTTAAACTTTCTGTGTGCGAGGGGCAGCCAATCTCAAGAAAACAAGCATAAAGGGGCAGGAGCTTGTTTCAGACAGAGCTTCTTCACCGTGGCCTAATTCAAGGCACAAATTATTACTATGATTCATGCAAAGCTACTTTAGCAGTGTCCAAGAATAACCACATGGAGGTAAATAATTATATAATTGGTCCACTTTAAAAAGCTCACTCATTTTAAGTTCTCAGATCTGATTTCAGAAATCAAAGTTACCTCTAGCTGCCCAGTCTGGGGCGTCGCGCTCCCACTCTCCTCTGTGATGGGGAGGCTGCAGACTGAGTGGGGTTATGTGTAACCGAATACTGGCTGTATTTCACTGAAGAGTGAAAGGAGAAGAGTTGTGAATGGGATCGGGTAAAGGGATGCCATGCGAGCGGCGTGCTAGATGAGACCCCCCAACTGCATCTGAATTGTCCTCTCATTCATCAGTACTTCTACACACTAAAATATATATGTGTACTGCAAATGTAATATTGGTGTATTCCAGCTGGTTTAAGGCTGCTAGTGAAAAAACTCTAAATGGCACGTGTCTAAACCCCATTTTTAGCCTTCTCTAGAAACCAAAACATGAAGCCGGTGCCTCTCCCTCTTCTTCCACAGTTAGTGGCATCCATTGTGTTCATCAGCTTTGGAGTGGTGGCTGCTTTCTGCTGCGCTATTGTCGATGGAGTATTTGCAGCGAGGCACATTGTAAGTATCACAAAAGCTTATCCAACTAATCCAGTGAATTTAGATCGCGCTAATTCCACTGCTAATAGCATCCTTCTTAATTGGCACCAGCCCCATTAACACTACATTAGATGTACAGTAAAACATAACTCCCCCTTCTCCTTGACTTATTGTTCACATATTTCAGGCTGGGGTAGCGGCCACGCCCTTCTCATGGGACAGATTCATTTTGTGGTAGAAGACTATTTTTCTCCATGATGCAAAGCACACAAAACAACAAGTAACCACTAATGCATTCTTAAAACAATTATGTGTGAAAAAGGAGATCCCCATTAGTAGGTCTTCATTTGCCAGTAATGGCATCAGTGAAGTGGAAAATTTTCCTTTGAAACACTGTCTGGTACAAACTCCAAAGAGGCACACTGTTGAATGAAGTGAATTGAGGAGCATGCTTGTTAAATATATCTATATTATCTATATATCTTAATAGTTTTAAATCACATTTTCATTTTTGCTGTTCTCTCGGGAGACAGAAAATGAGAGGTAAAAAAGATGAAGGCATTTTAAGTACAGTCATGATTATTGCCAGTGATTGAATTTTCCCTGAGAGCAAACGTTTCAAGGATGGACACTGGCTTCTACTCTCCTAAGGCTTCAACACAAATAACTTTAACTTTATGCCATAGTGCCATCGAGCACCTACACACTGCACACTAAATAGGTTTTGGGTGCTCATCCTGCCAGAGTGCTGCACTGATGCACAAGAAAGCACCTCATATAGAATATTTGCTGCTACATCTGTCATTTTAAGAGTGATTATTTTTATTATTAAATTGTAATAACTTGTAGTAACATAATTGTTAATAATTAAATAGAAATGTGGGCAAATTCACAACACTGATATGTACAGATAGGACCTGCCTTATTATTCATTCAGGAAATAGAAGGATTTATGGATATAAGTTTAATGCTTTAATCTCAGCAAATATTTAAGTGTATTTCTGGAGGAGACCTAGTTGTTTCATCTAAAGTCTGGTTTACTCATTCAGGGTTATTAATTTTCTTAAAAATAACTTGAACGGGGAGGAAAATCATGCACATAAACCACAAAACTCAAATGGCTTGCTCGTATTTTGCCCTTCTTTTGAGTCTTTCACAGTAGAAATAAAAATAGATTTGAAGTCTTATTGACCCCACTGTTTTCCTACTGCCAGTACTCAACAAGTCAGCCCAAATATGCATTTCACAGAGCCATAAAACTATGCCTGAGCAGTATTACCTCTGGCTGCCTGGTCATATGGGAATAATTCAACTGAACCATTTTAAGATTTATTTTTGTTTTACCATTTAAGCACATCATGATGTTAAAAAATGATCTGCATGATTGATTTGGCAAAGATTTTATGCCACATGCCCTTCCTGGTGCAACCCTCCCCATTCATCTGGGCTTAGGACCGGCATTAGGAGTGTATGGGACAGAGAAGGATGCTAGGGATAGGGTGTGATGGAGGGAGATGATCATCCGCTGCGATGACCTCTAAAGCGAGCAGCCGGGATTATGTAAAAAAAAAAAGCTGTTCAAAGCTTTTGCTTAGAAGGGGCAGCCAATCAGAAGAACGTAGCTTTAAATGGGTGGGGAAGACTTCTTCCAGACAGTGGATGAAGTGAAGCCCAGTAGAAGATAAATTAGATTGTTTTGTTTGTGTGTTTTTTACTTTGAATGATGCAAAGCTGCTCTACTGAAGCCCAAGAGTACCAACATGGAGCTGAAAATGAGGATAACAGGTCTACTTTAAAACATTATCATTAGTTAGTGAGTGGACAAAATAAGACTGTGTTCCAGCATCAGTTCTTGTTTCTTTTACTGCTTTTTCTGCAGGACCTCAGGCCTCTGTACGCTGGCCGCTGCGCTTATCACGCCAGTGACGCATCCGAGAGTGATGTAAGAAAGACGTTTTACAATGTCCCATTAAATGCTGTCTCTGTCAGTGTGATCATTACTTGTATAGTCTTGAATCGTTGCAGGGACATTGTAAAGAATCTGGGCAGGCTCAAAGAGGAGAGACTTGAACACCTTTTTGCCCTTCAGGTCCCGTGTCAGACAGCAGCGCGCACCTCCTGTAACCTGCGTGTGAAGAGCAGCACTTGCTACTGCTGTGAACTCTACAACTGCGGGAAGTGAGTACGCGGAGGCAGGTCGAGCGCCCGACCAACCTCTGAACCTGTGGCTTCTCGCTATGCAGTGTTTGGATTTTGATGTGTACTCCTGTGTCATTTTTTTTTAATTTGCACCGCAGCAGTGATCGTTTTAGAACAGGATGTTTTCTTTTTTAACCTTTGTTTCAGAGAACATCCTCTTATGGGACATCAGAATAAAGATGTTTTGAAAAAGTTTAAGAAATCATCCATGATTTGGAAGTAGGTCCACTTTTCTAGGCTGATAATGGCCAATATTGATCAACTCATAATTATTTAATGGGTTTTTAAGTGTAAAACATCATACAAATTTGTTGTGTCATTTCCTCTGCATGTTTGTGTCTCACCAAGCATTCATCTGTGTCACTTCTCAGCTTTCTAGCAGCAACTTCTGAATGTTTACAACCATAAATCACACCCAGTTTTATGTTTGTTTTTTTAAAACTGTCTTGTTGATGTAGGTGTTTCTTTAAAAACTATACTATAGACTATAGGCTGTTTCTCTCTCTGTCCTACCCACTGGCCTAGCCGTGTCGAGTTGATTGGCGGCTACCACGAATACACAGATGTGAAAAGCTGCCAGGACGTCGTGCATCTCTACCACCTGTTGTGGTCGGCTACCATCCTCAACATTGTGGCCCTCTTCCTGGGCATCATCACTGCTGCGGTGCTGGGAGGCTTCAAAGACATGGTGCGTCCACTGAATGAGCATGTCAGAATTGTCAGTAGTGGCCAATGAAGGTGATTTAAGCGGCTTTTCTGTAATCCTCTAGTGTTCGTAGATCTCTGATACATCAGTATGCTCTACTTCTTCATCAGACACCTGCTCCTGCCTCAGAGAGCACATCTGAACCAGAGGCCATCACAGCTCCAGTCCCCTCTGAGACGCCGCCACCCACCACTTCTCTCAACCCATATTACAACACTGCCCCCTGCCTGCCGCCTTACTCGGCCTACGACCTGCAGGTACGGAGCTGCTTTGAACCTGCAGTTGTGTAGCAAAGAAGCACACAGACAGAGAATGTGCATCTTAAACGTTTCACTGTGATATGAGCGATTTATGAGCGATAAAGGTTTGCTCTGAAATGCAAGAATCCACCTGAAATAAATGAGAGAGTATCATGAATTAAGAGTACATTTACTCGATCAGTTCATGTTTAATTAACTGCACCAATGAGGTTCTGTTTTTGGTAGCTTTTGCATGTTATTCTGTTATTCTTGCATGTTATACGGCCTGTAAACACGATAGCTCAAAAATATTTGAATGAATTTTTATTAAACTGTGTAGCGGTGTAGAGTGAGGTCATGACAACAAGCCATTAAACTTTGCACATGCACCAAATTCTGCTAGGTCAACTTAATGATTTATTGGTTTAAAATTGACAAAAATTCTTATAAATCAAAAACTCTGACTGTTAAAAGTGTGGTGTGTCTTGCCAACAAGTACCATATAAAGAATTAAAATATAATGACACATTTGACCTCTGACCTCATGTTTTACATCTGCCTTTCTTTCAAGTTGACCCCAAAATATGTTATCTTTATGTGTATTGTGAAGAGAAAGCAAATGAATTTCCTAGTTAGTTAGAAATATACTGCACTATAATATTATAAATAAACTCAAGTTATTCATGTCCAGTTATTTATAAATCTATACCTATTATCCATTACCTACTGTTTGTGCACTAAGTCATTAAATGAAACCACAAGGGCAGCAACTCAGTTCTTTTAAGCATGTAGACACAGTCAAGACAACCTGCTGCTGAAGTTCAATGGGGAAGAGGTGGTTTAAGTGATTTTTGAACATGATATGTGCCAGACAAATTGGCCTGGGTGAAACTGCCTTGTTGATGCCAGAAGAGAGTGACCAGACTGCTTTGAGCAGATAGAAAGGCAACAGTAACTCAAATATCCCCCTACCGCCACGTTTCAATGGTATGCTCAGAACGTGGTGTAAATAACATGAAAGCATGGATGCTTTCTGGCTTATATCAGCGGTTCAGGCTGATGGCAGTAGTGTAATGGTGTGGGGTATATTTTCGTTGCACACTTTGGGTCCCTCAGTACCAATTGAGCATCTTTTAAACACCACAACCTGCCTGAGTGTTGTTGCTGAACATGTCAGTGTCTTTATGACCACAGTGTACCCATCTCCTGATGGCTGCCTCCAGCAGAATAAAATATCCTTTCCAAACACAGTTTGGCTGCAATTTTAAGCCCTGAACTCCATCCCAATACAACGGACAAAAAAACAAAACACAAGGACAACAACAACACTTGCACTAGTCCTAGCTATTGGATGCCATCATACAATAGCTAGAAGCAATCAAAATTCTGTCTGCTAAACGTTTTCCTTTACTTGCAGGGCTCCTATGTATTCCCTGACTCCTCGGGCCTGTCAGACGATTCCCATTCTGGAGCCAGTCACCTTTGGCCCACAATGGTCCCACCACGCTATTCCCCTCCTCACAACCTTCCCGACGAGAAGCCCCCACCATACAGTCCATAAGATGGCTGCGAGAGAAGAATCCACCTGAAATGTTACTGGGTGTTTGCACAGCTCCTCTGGGCTTTTCTTCAGAATCCTTCAGATGCGTGTTGAAGAAAAGGAAGCGAGGAAGAGGTGGACAGCCACAGAGCACGCTAACTTTGAGTTCAGCCCAAAACGAGGGAGGAAGCGTTAGTCTCCCCGGGCACCACTTGCACTCTGGCCTGCACTGTGTGTTTGTGCACAAGCACATTGCGAGAGACAACCTGCGCAAAGCCAGGACTGTTTACACATCTATCTGCCTTATGCAAAGTAAACTGACTTCCAGCATTGGATTTATTCTGTAAAAAAAAAAAACAAAACAAAAAAAAAAAGCAACTCTTCTCCAGCTCATGCTTTATGTTCACCTCTCTTTCGCAGAAACTGTAAATGCTTCCTTCCTCAAGAAGAAGATCCAGTCCTCACTGAGAGGATCTGGGCTGAGTGCAGCTCCATGTGTAAGGTTGATGTTGAGCTAGGTAAAAGCTTTGGCATATTTCTTGAGTCTGAATCAGCTATAAAATTCCAAACATAAAACTTATAGGCCCAGGCATTCGTTTCTGTAGCAGTTAATAGTGTCACTGTGCATTATTACAGGCATTGGCGGTATTACATGCTCATAATGTATGTACAACAGTATGATACGCAGTTAGGCCGAACATATACAAACAGATCAAGACTCCTATTTATTAGATCCTCACATTATGTTTAAGAATATCCTGATCAGTGTGTGGTAAACTTTGCAGAGCTGTGCTAATGAAGAAATAAGCTATTGTACCTACAGTAGTTGTTGAGGATATCCAGTTACACTCCAAATCTTATTTATTGTGTTTCCACTAAAAAGCTGCAAAGCAGGTAAGCACCGTGTATCTCTCTCTCTCTTTTTCAAGTAGCAGTAGTAGCACATTTGTGTCAGAAGGGTTATTCCATAAAAAAATCGGTCAAATGTGAGCCGCTGAAGCTGCTGAGGGTTTGTTGGACAAAAAGAAAAAGGGACCCAATGCTCAATCTCAGAAATTAAATTGGTGCAGTTTCACAAATTGCAGTTTACTGAAGGGGTATAATGATTATAGAGAAATCGTTCTGAACAAAAAAAGTAATTTTGGCTTTAGATTGTGTTTGTAAGCCCTGCAATTTCATCAGGCTAGCTCCAGTACTTAGGAGGGTTTGAAAAAGTGGAAATAATAATCCCACCTAATGTGGATGTGACCATTATTAAACCACCACCCTGACCCAGCCTCTGGTGGATGAAACTCACTGCTTCATGAGCACCATGAAAAGCACACAAGTTTGTTTCATCCTTACATAGTGTTTAACCAAGTGTGTGTGTCAAAAATACATTTGCACAAAACCAAACATGGATATAGATGGATAAATATGAAATACAGTAATCCGTTAATATACCGATTAAAAATGAGATATTCTCATCTCTTAGTTTTTCACAGTTAACAGGAACCACATGTGTGCTGACGTTCTCATTAATATTTTTTGGATGTTTTAGTGGCTTTCAATCTGCCCTCGTGCCCTTCCAGGGTCTGTGAACCGGAAAGGTATGACGGAAATATTTAGCATGATGTCATTGTACAAATAAAACTACCCGTTTCTGAGGGGTTCCAGTTGTAGCCCCTCGCCGATTTTTCCATGGAATGACCCAGAGGTTTGTAAGGCTGAGTGTGAACAGTCAGTGCTGGATTCACTGATATGAGGTGTCAGAAATTATAAAGCTCATCAATGTCCATGAAAACTCTAATCACTGCTTTTTCTAATTTACACAGTGCATTCTCAGGAGCTGGTGAAGGCACAGCTCTTCTTTCATTTTGTCATTAAAACTCATTTTATGTAATTCACTCGAGGCTGTTTCTTTTAATCGAATCAGTTTTGGTTACTTCTCCACTGGGTTGTAGAAGAAAAGGAGGAACCTCTGCCACAACTTCACCTATTCTGAGGTGCATGGAGCGGAAAGAAGAAAAACACCACCTGTATGCACATGATTGGTTGTAGTTTTTGGCTGCTTCATATGAAATTTTTAAATTGTCTGATGTGATAAAAGAAACCAGCAGAGGTTGTTTTGTTCACTGTTGCTAGAGGGTTGAGCTCTTGCTTTTTCTTTTGTTGCCATGCTTTTGTGGTTTGCAGACAATAAAATATACCTCCTGTAATTTTCTCATTTAAGACCACTGTGAGTTTGAGTTTTTTTGGTGAACAACTGTCCTCCTTAATGATAAATGGTATTTTCAGTGCTAATGCTCTGAACAGCAGTGCATAATTAACAGTTCCAAAAGCTGTCATGGTGCAGGCCCTCGATTCATTCTGTCTGAAACAAGCAGTTTTAGCTCCCTTTCTGTATGCACGTCTAAAAGCAGAGGTTTGGGCACTTTGCAGGTCTGGAGCATTCAGGCAAAATGTCACAATCTTGCCAGGAGTTGACATCCCAGCAATCCGCCCCGAGGTCAGGCTGCACAGTGCTCAGAAAAAAAAAAAGCAGAACAATATCTCAGATCTTATAGACCAGCTCTATAGGGTCTGTTTTCTGGAACAGTGTCCTTTGGACAGATGATACCAAAGTGGAGATGTCTGCCCATAATGCACAGCACCACATTTGGTCACATCCACCAAACACAGCATATCAGCTGTGAAGCATGGTGGTGGAGGGGTGGTGCCACAGAACCTGGGCACCTTGCAGTCATTTAGTCGATCATGAACCACTCTGTATACCAGAGTATTCTAGATTAAAACATGAGGCCACCTGTCCATCAGCTAAAGCTAGGCTGAAACTGGGTCATGCAAAAGGACAATGATCCCAAGCACAGCAGCAAATCTGCAACAGAATGACTGAAAAAGAATCAAGGTGAGGCCCAAAGTCCAGACCTCAACCTGACTGAAATGTTGTGGCGGGACCTTAAGGAGAGCTGTGCATGAACGAATGTCTGCAAACCTCCATGAGCTGAAGTAACGACAAGAATCACCTCCTGGAAAAAAAATCTTTGTAATGCAAAGTTCTCACACAACTGTGCACCTTCCAGCACAAAAAATATTCAATTTTAAAAAGTTCCTAAAGCTAATTTTGAGCAAAACTACAGCATATAATTCTGCAAAGCCCTATAGAATTTGCACGCCAATAAGATCTTTGCTTTGATTTTGAGATATCAGAGAAGGCACACTGTAGACACAAACAAAGAAAATCTGTTTATATGCTGGTAGACAATTTAAAGAAGTAAAAAAGTGCAGCGCTACACAAATACACACCATACATCATACACTGATGTTAATCTGTTTATTAAAAAGAAAACCTGGATGATGACATGACAAAGAACAGAGTCCCCTGTTAGCACTACTTGTACTAACCAATCACTAACCCTCGGACACAATGGAAAACAGACAGAAAGAATATAACATATTAGAAAACATCTTCTGCCTGACTGAATGCTAAGTGCTACAGCTACAGACTGTAATAAACAGTTTATTCCCATCCTATCATCGCACACGTAGGAGAAATCTCTAGCATTGTACATGTAGCCGGGCAGATTTTGTCATTTTAAATGAAGGGAAGTCTCATGGTAAATGAAATAAAAAAAATAACAAAGCATTTAAAGGGGACCCATTATGCTCATTTCCAGCTCCATACTGGAGGAGTTTTGCATGACTCACAATTCATAATCATCCGTATTGCTTATAGTTGCATTCTTATACTGGGCATTAGCCTGAAACAAGTTGATTTAGCTCTTCCCTGTTTAAGACTGTGGTTCTCAAACTGTGGGGTGGGCCCCACTGGCGGGACGCAGAGACACTGTTGGTGGAGTTGGACGAATGATTACGTACTCACCCCGTTATATATGACCATCCATCATTGTAACAGTAGATGTTTGACAGGAAAATCTTAATAGACCCCCTTTAATAGACAGAAAAAGTTTATTTTTGAGTGTGCTACAAAAATTAAATAACTGCATACCCAGGATGACAAAGTACAAATATATTTCAGTTCATATTCAACGTTGTCTTGTACAGAATTAGATTTAAATCAGAAATGGGAATGATCAGTCCTGAAAATTCATAATTTCATGTGTAATGTACCAAAAACTGGTTGCACATACACACACACACACATTAAAAATAAAAATAAACGAGGTTTCATACCTCAGTTAAATAGGTAACCCCGTTTCTATTTTATCAAACAGGCCTCAGCTTAATGTCATTTCAGGATTAAGGGAACGCAGCGTGTTAACAAAAAACAACACAGCTGTTTTGTTTGTTCCTCAGCCCCTTTAGCTGAAATAGTCTGGGTGATACAGACACAGAGCATCAGTGTACATTTGAGCTGAGAAAAGTGGTGATTTCATATTGTGAAAATTAAATTTAAAAACAATTTATTTTTCATTAATCAAAACTCTCCATTTCTACTTTGTTTTAACCACTTCTATTTCTTTGCTAACTTCACTGTAATTTATCTGAGTGATATAAAAGACCCCATGGCTATTAGAAAAGCAGAGTAACACGAGTAAAGGTACAGTCACATTACAACAGTCGCTCCATATTTCTTCAAATATAAAGACAAATTACTTTCCTGATTTGGCGCCGGCTCTCGCACGTCGCAACTCAGACCGACTGGGAAACTTGACTAATAACTGTGTTATTACTACAGTATTAGTCCACTAATTTCATCAAACTGACAGACTAATGCGACTGTACCTTACAGCTGACACTATTAAGAATTACATGACATATTTTTAATGTGGAACCGAAGAGAAAGGGGGGGGGGTGTCACCTAAAAGGCACATATTATAAGGAGTGGCGCCTGCTTTGCTTAGTAGTACTCCGTTGCGCCCTGTGGAGGCGTGTTCATGGTTGACTCCGGTTGTGCACCACTGTTGGGTGGCATGTGAGCGTCGGGTTCGACGAAGATGTCGTCCCAGTTCAACATCCTGCTTTGGGTGGAAGAGTGGACCGCTTCGCCGACTGAGGTTATGTGATGCACGCTGCCGTCCTCAGATATTACGGGTACCCCTGGCCCATCTGTAGTCCACGAGTACGACTTCATCTGCACCGTTTTACATGGCAGCAGGCGGTACAAGTTGTTGGGCCCATCATCTTTCTCTTTCCTCCCACAGGGATCCTGATTGTGGACTTGCTTGCAGTGAGCAGAGAGTAACTGGTAGTTAATAAACATTTCATTGCACAACAAGCACTGGTACCTCCTCTCTCCTGTGTGGTGGATTTCGTGTTTAGTTCTGTACTCTGCCAGGGCAAACACCTTATTGCAGTAACGACACGGGTACTTCTTTTCCCACGAGTGCGTGTTGAAGTGACGGCGCAGACTCGGCAAACACACGTAGGGCCGCTTACAGACAATACACACGTAGAAAGTCTTTCCATCCATGATGAGCTCGTAGTGATCCTCAAGCTCCGTTTTGGTTCTCTTTTTGTTAGGTCCTGCCTTGGGTGACACGGGTGTTTTATCAAAGGGTTTCAACGGCGTCGCCATAAAAGCTCTCTTCCCTTTATTGGCTTTGGAGCCTCCTTCGCCTGGATCTTCTTTCACTGGGACAATGTCATATGTGTCTTCTCCAATATTGGCATACACCTTACAGCCTGATGAAAATGAATCAATTTCTGTGGCTGTGCTGAGTGTCACTGTCTTTTTACCCGTCATAGCAGATTTGGGAACGTTGGTTTGAACTGCCGAGCTGTCTGACATATCCGAGAGTCTTATTTTGAAGTCGCCCTGCTGAGATGAAGTAGAGACGTGCTTCTTGTGGACTCCCAGTATGTCGCTGTTTTCAGAGGGCTGAGAGGCACTCGATGGCTCCGGGGTCAAACTGCTTATTCTGGCTGGTGTCGAGGAAGCACTTCCTGAGGAAACTCTGGCAGGGGAAGATGAGTTGTTGGAGCTGCTGTCTGGACTCTGCAGAGGGCTGCTGTCTGGTAAACTCTGTTTCGAGCAGGTGATGCTGGGAGGAGATGCTGCACATGGTTTTGAGTGGGTGGTAACTTTGTTTTCATGTTTTGACACCATGTGATTTGATTCTACATTTTGGCTTGATGGGACATTTTCTGAATCTGCTTTCTCCAAATCAATGACCTCACCCGAGTTGGCCACTTTGTTGTGAGCGTCTGTTTGTGAGACAAACAGAACATCGTTGTCTGGGTCGTCCTCGTTACCTGCAGGGTTGTTCACCTGATTGAACTCCTCTGCAGATATTGAGAAGGACTCTGTGATGATCGGCATCATCTCTGTGGATGTGTCACTTTTATTTTCTACCTCCTTAGACAAACCAGGCAGACCCTTAACTTGTGATAAAGGTGAACCCAAGTTTGCAATGAACTTGACTCCCAGTATCTGCCCAGCATTTATAAGCTCCTCCAGCATGTCAGAGCGGACTCGGATTATCTTTGAGCTGTAAATATAGTTGAGAATCTGCTCAAAGATCTCGGGCCTGATAAAGTTCAGTTCGATCACTTGCCCAGCAACTGTAAACAGCTGGTGGAAATACGTACTCGAGGCAGACAGGATGGTTTTGTGAGCTCTGAACTTCTTGTCCTGTATGATAATGGTGATGTCGCAAAATAATCCGTGGCTCCGCTGCTCATTCATGTTCTTCAGCACAGCTGCCGAGTACTGTGTGTCGGTCGCAGATATCAGCTTCAGGTTTGGCATGTCTGCAAAGAGAAAATAAATCAGAGTCAAACCTGTGAACACACAACAATGTCAAGCAAGTAACATTTATTCATAAAGTACTTTTCACAGACTCAAGAGTCACAAAGTACTAAATAAAAGAAAATATACAAACAGTTTAAGAAATAAAATGATTAAAAGAGCACTACAATAAAAAAGTAAAAGAAAAGTGAAGTTAAAAACAATACAAAATTAAGATAAACAATAAAAGTACAGCTTCATTTTTAGATTTAATTGAGCTTGCTTGTTTTGTGTAGTTTTTAATTCTAATTTTATTTTTTTTCTTGTTGAACCACTTTAGTTTGCTAGTTTTTATTTTATTGTTCTGACCTAGTCTACCTTATTTAACCTATTTTGTTATAGGCTGTGTTTCCCAGTTTCCCAGCTTTTGGGGTAAATAAAGCAGATCTTATTATCTCTTTATAATAACATTGCACCACGCAGGTCAACTTGAGTAAAAGCTGGCTCAAATTCAATTTTGCTGTTTCCTGCTTTTCCGGTTCTAACAGTATCCGGCACAGGACAGGAATACCTCAGCAACCAGGATGGTTTATACGAGGAGGTTTAACCTGAATTATAGGTGATGTTTTATCAACACTTCCTCACCAAATCAGCTAGC
>VUQK01013837.1:38612-54410 GCA_015106715.1 Bujurquina vittata
AAAGGAAATCGGTTTTCTTTCTTTTTTGAAGTGACAAAATTTTAAATTTTTTTTCTCCCCCCCCCCCCCCCCAAAAAAAAAAAAAGCTCTGATGAGTTCACACCAGTTGAGGAAGACGAGAAAAACAGCAGTTCCGAATCAAGCTCAGAAGGTACACAGAGTTTAAACACAATTTACAGCACCACACTGTGTTGTGATTTTTATAACACACCCGTCCTGTCTGCGATTATCAGAAGAGAAGAAGAAGAAAAAGAAGAAGAAGAAGAAGTCCAAGAAAAGAAAGAACAAAAAGCACTCAGAGGACAGCGAGCTGGAATCGGATTCAGATGGTAAGGCGGTCAAAAGGAAAACGAAGGCAGAAGGCTTGCCAGATAATCATATTCATCAGCTGAACTGTCATGTTTATGTGTTTCAGAAGAAGAAATAAAGAAGAAGAAAAAGAAAAAGAAGAGCAAGAAGTAAGTTCTGAAATGAAGCTGTGCACCAGCTCTGTTGAGGTGGAGATTTCCATTTTAACTCAGCAAATTTCTCGTAAGGTCTAAGAAGTCCAAGAAGAAGAAGGCGAAGAAGAGCCGTAAGGAGTCCAGCAGCGCCTCTAGCAGCGAGGTGTCAGAGGAGGAAGAGGAGGAGGAGGAAGATCCTAATGGGGTGATGTGGGTGGAGAAAACCTGCATGGATGAACATGTGGTCGGACCTGAAGCTCCGCTCACCCACATGTCTCAGAATGACCGACCTTTGGAGTGAGTTTCTGTTCATGTTTTGCCTACTTTAAAGTGAAGTGCACCTAACCCTTATAAAATAGATTTCATGTTTGATCTAGTTCATCAGGCGTGACAAAGTAAAACCAACTCTATGAAAAGGTGTTTCCGTACCAGTACATAACCTGTTCAGATCAATCAGCAGACTGAGTAAATGTAAATGTAGCTGCCTGTATGTATAAATCTTTAATTTTTTTTTCCCCCTTTCAGTTTTGGTCATGCCCTGTTGCCAGGTGAGGGTGCTGCCATGGCCGAGTACGTGAAAGCCGGCAAACGTATCCCAAGAAGAGGAGAGATCGGTCTCACCAGCGAGGAGATCGCAAACTTTGAGAAGTCTGGTTACGTCATGAGTGGCAGCAGGTGGGTAATATTGAGAAGTTAGACAGTAAACTATCACCTCAGCTGTGATCCAATTTATACAAGAGCAGTTTTAACAAATCAGTATGATGCTGTGATGCAGATTCTTCTCACAAGTATGCTGCCTAGAAGTCACAACATGGATATAACTAAGCAAAGAGTCTGGATGATTATTGCCGTGATTAATATTTTTTTCTCATTTATTAAAAAAATGACAGATTGGAAGAAAAGTCCTGTGTTTGTGGAAAAGATGTTACTCCATTTTAGGTCGAATAAATAAAATAATTTTTTTTAGCCTATCCCAGAGTGATGGGTGCATCAGGGTAAAATGAGAGGCAGGTGAAGTGATGCACCCATCATGCCCAGCGTTTAGTGGCGGTGCTATGAGCTGGGGTTGCTTCATGTGGTCAGAGGGGTGTACTATGGCCAAAATTCAATACAGCTGGGCTTTCTTTGATTTTGCTGGCTCAACAAAACAAAAAAAAACCCAGTCGGAGCTAACGGGTATCACAACAGTGGTTATGGAGTGTAACTGTTAAGCTGGGCTCTCTGCTTCAGGTTCTGTGCGTGCTCACAGAAAAGGGGCCGTTCATGGGTCATATGACTCCTTCCACAAGAAATGATCCTTGTTATGTGCCCAAAAATGTTTTTTGATAGTATGTTCCATGATTACACAGGCGCCTCATTTAAATATATTTAGACATATTTCACACCAGAAACTGATGCTCAAACCTCTGTTATAAATGTAAGACAAGTGAAAAATATCCTTATTCATTTGTTCTGGTCAAATAGAAATAGAGAAAGGTTCCCTGTGTGCTCCAAGAGGCCACCAGTGAAGAATTCTGGAATATTTTTCTTATTTTCAGGGGAGTGTTCAACTTTTCTTCCAGTAACACTGACAAATCTTTCACCCTGCAGACATCGTCGTATGGAGGCTGTGCGTCTCAGAAAGGAAAATCAGATTTACAGCGCGGACGAAAAGCGAGCCCTGGCATCTTTCAACCAGGAGGAGAGGAGAAAGAGAGAGAGCAAGATCCTGTCGAGCTTCAGGGAGATGGTGTACAGGAAAACCAAAGGCAAGGAGGAGAAGTGAATGGGCAGTCAATCTACTGCTATTGGAAACCTTTTATTCTTTGTCTGGTGGCATGAGGTGTAAAAAAAATTTTTCTCCCGTTTCAATGGAATGTATAGTGCAAAATTATTTTAACTGTAAAAAAAAATTCAAAATGTCTCAATAATACCTCTGGTGTATTTTCCTTTCCTTTTACTCAGTCTCTTATTTCCTCTTGTAGACTTGTTAAAATGCACAAAACCAGAATGTAAAATAAATTTTCGCTGTCAAGTCTTTTTGTCATTTTAATATTTCTTTCTATACTCACCAGGAGTTCAACTGTAGTAAATGTATCCAACAATTCAGAACCAACAGAGAAAGTACTAGAGAAACGTCTGTTTCCAATAATTTACTGGAGAACACTTCAAAAAGTGCATTTTGAGAAACCCTTAAAGCTCATATCACAATGTGGGACAGGTAGTTGGGCTGAAAAGCACATGAAAGGTCTCTTTTACTCACACTTTGAGACCAGGCACATCTTCATCTTTTGTTTGGAGTGAGCTCCAAATATCTTCGATAATTGTTTCAGAATGCCATAGGCTGAAACAACTATTTACACTAACAGGACAATTATAAAATGAGGATTAAGCCTAATTCCAGATTAAGAGAAAATTTTGATGGTTTGGGATCATGTCTTTAGATTTAGCCTACATTTGTGTCACACTTTTCATGGGTTTTCTGCCACTCAGAACAATAAAGTTAGTTTGAACAGTTAATGCGATGCTGGGATGTATTCCAATTAAACATAAGTTAAAAAACAAAACAAAAACTAGTCCTTTTCTCATCTGTTGCTGGTAAAAATCATCATGAGAAGCCTCAGAAGATCTCCAGGGTGGAAGATTTTAAATCAACACCTTAAAAAAAAACTGACACTTCAAACAAATGAATGTTAAATATAATTTTTAATGTACAACAAAGAACTTTCTTCTCTTGGGTCTCTCCATGTTCCTCAGTGGATGTTCTCAAGTCCCTGGTGAGCAAAAGAGAAATTATTAAAGTTTTTATACATGAGCAGCCATCACATTCAGCTCAGACTTTACACATGACTGACACCTCCCTCGCTGCCGGCACATCCTTAGCATTTTATTAGCGGATGGATTTGGAGGCCTCAGTTGAATTTTTCAGTGTGATTCTGACACTTGATGATCCAGAACAAAGAAGAAGCCGGTGTGGTACTATTTGCAAAGCTAGAATCTAGTGTGTGCTTATTAAGCAGAGAGCATGTTCGGGCGATCAGGTTACATGATAATATATAATTTGGGGAAAAGTGTGGTAGGATGATGCCACGTAAGAGGTTTGAATCACCTCTTATGATGTAATAAATGCCAAAATCCATTAATAATCTCAATATTTGCTTATTGTCTGTGTGACAAATGTAGCATTTAAAGAAATTCTGCCAGCGATCGACATATCTTAGTGATATTTCAAATCAGTGAGGGACTTAGTCACGTGTCTGTGTCAGTTTACTCCAAGTGAATAAGAAACAGCTGGGTGACAAAAAGTGTCTTAAAGCAGAGCTGGGAATTTGTCACTGGGTTTTGAGTGCCTAAACAGTACTGAGGCTGATGGAGCCATGTTTTCAGCAATAGATATTCCCTGATTTGGTGTTTTGATGACTGGTGGAAGGCGCTGTGGCTCATTTCATGTCAACTGACCAAATGCTTTTCCAACCTGTCTATCTCTGACATCCCTGAAAAAATTCCTGGGTGATGACACACTTCTTAATAGGAAAACCGCTTAATTTTAGCTTTCTATGGTGATTAGTTTGCTCATGAAAAATGATTTTTGTGATGAAATGACAGCTATGCCATTCAAATTTTTTGGGGCCATATATCTGCTGCCTTCACTTCAGGCATATGGAAATTCAAAAGTGTAGCTGAAGCTCAATATCCATTTCTGAGAGCTTGGATTTGCTTGCAGTTGTAACCTAAAAATCTATTTGTACAAACATGATCACCGAGATAAGCCTTATAATGATTAGCAGTGACCCTTTTCTCTAAGAAGTCAAGCGGACCCAAACCATGCCCCCACACACTTTTAATCCCAAATGGTGTGCTAAGTCCAGTGGGCAACTTCCCAAAACAATAACGAGTGACATTTCACTGTTAGTGCACACAAAAGGGTCTGACTGACTGATAGCGAGGAGGTAAACAGGTGCTGTCCAGATGCTGCAAATGTACCACCAAATGTGCATTTATAATTAAAAGAATAATTGACAATATTTCATATGAGATACAGGCTGTTTTCTGTAAATATGGAAACAAGTGTGCCACAATTGAATGACTGACTAAAAAAAAGGCAATACGTTATCTGAAACGAGCCTAGACGTTTGTTCTTGGCTTTAATTGTGGGTGCATTGTCTGTAGTTGCACAGACTAACTTTAATAAACTCCCCACACTAATGTCATTCGGTTTAAGCGACTTTTATAAATATATAGACTCATGTAGTGTCAGAGGAAGGCTTTAAAGTATTCCCCAATTGGGTACTTTGCTATCCTGTTTGTATTACTTCTAATTATTATGGACACAGGGAGGCTAACCTTGGAGTCAAAGTAGCGTCGCGTTCCGGATATTCTCTTGTCTCTCTCCATCAAATACCACTGCCAGGGAACCCGAGCGACCCTCTTCTCCTGCGGAGGAAAACACGTTGTTTAATCCAACAGTGTTGCACACAGCACGTACAGAGCTGCACCTGCAGGCAGCGTCCGCGTCCTCACCTTTCCTCCGTTGGTGAACTTCTGGATCTTCGCGGTGACGACGCCAGGAACCATCAGACACACGGCCATGAGACCGAGCCCAGGCAGAATTTCATACCACATGATTACAAGGTCTCACTGCCAGGCAACAAACAGCAACTCCGAGGACAACCAAGTTGCCCACAACACCACGAAATACTGCTGAGTTCTCCCAGAAACTAGCAAAATGTCGACTGTCCCGACGACCTACGTTCCGCTTCCAGGCCAAGAGAAAGTCTTCCTGTTTAAGTTTTTCAAAATAAAAAAGCGTAATTTTAAATCGATAAATGTTTATTTAAATTTTGCTTTTACAGTTAAAAATGGAACGCCGGTTGGACTTGGATATTTAGAGGGAAAACTAATTTAGTTGTAAATGCAGCTTTCTAATTATTAAAATCGTATGTAAGTTGATGTTTTGCATGTGGAAGCTTGTTTCTGCCACTGATGAAGACATGTTTTGACACCCATAAGTCAGAATTTCGGGTTATTATCTCTAAATTTTTCGGAATGCCTGAACTCAAAATAAAAATGTGTGAGCTTTGAATTTGAAGTGTAGCTCAAAAGCGGAAGCTCTTTTTGGCTCACTCTATCTTCATTCTTTTATAATGTCACAAAGTAACGAATGATAATAATTCCTGTCCGGGACAAACGGATTAAAATTAACAAAACAAACAAAAAAAATCTAATTATTGAATTAATTTGACGAACCGCGATTGTTTTGATCTACAGCGACCTCCTCCGGCAGTGATGGTGAAGCGCAGCTCCGACCGTCAGGAAGGAAGTTCCAGCTAGTTCGTTCACTAGCAGCGGCTAACTCACTGAAAGGTAAACAAGTGTGTTGAATGAGATGAGACCCAAATTTGGTATTAAGTAGCTTTTTCAGCAATGAAGGAAGACAAAGAAAACACTCGACCGAAGGAGAAAAAAGTGGAGATAAAATGTGAAGATGGAGAAAAGACAGAGAAGTCCAAGGAAAAGAAGGAGGCCATGACAAAGGTAAAACTTGCTAGCTGCGTTAGCTTATGTTTCCATAACCCGCCAGTTGTGGATGTTAAAAGGTTAATGAAATTACTGTTTAAAAAATGTAGTATTGGTTTATCATGTTGCGTGTGCATATGAACTTTGTAAACGGTACGTGAACTTAAGGAAACTGTTTATCAGCCCAAACTTTATTCTCGCGGTAATGTATGTTTTTTATAGATTGTGATCAGACGATTACCACCAAATCTGACCAGAGATGAGCTGGAGGAGCAGCTGCAGCCTCTCCCAGAGGTGGACTACTTGGAGTTCTTCTCTAACGACACCAGGTGAGTTTACCTGTAAAGACGCCTCACGGTTAAATATTACCTTCTTATCTGAAGCGGGTTTCCCTTCTTTTAGCCTTTACCCTCACCTGTTCGCGAGGGCTTATATCAACTTCAGAAAGCAAGAGGATATCGTCCTCTTCAGAGATCGCTTTGATGGATATGTATTCATTGACAGCAAAGGTATGAATGGTGGGAAGTAACCAAACATATTTAAATATTTCCACAGGAAGGAGCTGAAGTTTCATCTCTTTTTACATACTATTTATGAACAGGTCAGGAATATCCTGCCATTGTGGAGTTTGCACCTTTTCAAAAAACTGCCAAGAAAAGGAGTAAGAAAAAGGATGCAAAATGTGGAACTATTGTCGAAGGTAAATATATTTACCTCTGCTGATAAATAGATAGGTCCCTATTGTCCTACTTTAAGTTTAACCCTCGTGTCCTCCCGTTTGCCATGCACCAGTTGTTCTCTGGGGTCAAAATGACCTTGCATGGTTTGACTGTCTTTTTTGACCCCATAACACATTTAATAACAGATGTTATTAAATTCAATAAAAAGGCAAAATTCAATCAAATTACTTCAAATTGATTCTAAACATAAAGCGATCATTTGATGAATATAAAACACATTTTGATGGCAACAAATTTTTTGGGGGGTCAAAAATGACCCAGGACATCATGAGGGTTAAGAGTACTTAGTGATGTATGAAGATACAGAGAAGCAGTCTTACTATAATTATTAACATGTTTATTTAGATGTTATTTCATTCTTTCAGATCCCGATTACAAGAAGTTCCTTGAATTTTACAATGGGGATGACGAGAAGCTGACATCCACGCCTGAGACTCTCTTGGAGGAGATTGAGGCTAAATCAAAGGAACTCATTGGTACGTTTAGCAGATACATATTGGTAGTTCTAAAATAAACACGCTGCAGGATGAGTAATTTTTATCACTTCCTTTTTTCAAGCTAAAAAAACAACTCCTTTGCTGGACTTCCTGAAGAATAAACAGGTAAATAAGTTCTGGTCTAGGCATGTATGCTCAACAGGATGTTGGAGGCTGGCCTCACACACCATGTTTTAATGCTGTTCAGAGAATCAGGGAGGAGAAGAAAGAAGAGAGAAGAAGGAGGGAACTTGAGCGCAAACGTCAGCGCGATGAAGAGCGTCGCAAGTGGAGGGAGGAGGAAAGGAGAAAACGCAAAGAGGCAGAGAAGATGAAGAAGCTTGAGAAACCGCTGGAGAAAGACAAGGACCACGTTAAAGAAGAGCCAAAGATAAAGGTTGTGTGCTGCAGTTGAAAGAAGCAGTTTGAAACCGTGTTCAACTTTCAGTGTCTTATTGTGTATTAATTTTTACTGTTGTAGCTCCTGAAGAAGCCAGACAGAGGTGATAATGGAGAACCTGAGAAGCCAAAGGAGAAGCTCAAGAAATCAGAGAAGCCAAATAAAGAAGACAGATACACGGGGAGCGCTGATCATAGGAGACGTCAGAACTTTGAAAACAAGGAAGATCGAGGAAAGAAGTTAGTGGATTCACGTTGTTCTTTTTATTTCGCTAAACCCATAGGCATCCATAGCATTATTCCTCCTCCACCAACTTTACATTTGGCACAGTGCAGTCAGGCAGGAAACATTCACATTTCCTCTGCTCCAGAGTCCGGTGGTGACGTGCTTTACACCACTCCATCCAACATTTGCGATATCCTGGGTGATGTAAGGCTTGCAGGCAGCTGCTCGCCCATGTAATCCTATACCATGAAACTCCTGGTGCACGTTTTTTGTGCTGATGTTAATGCCAGAGCAGGTTTGAGCGCCTCAGTTATTGAGTCCGCAGAAAGTTGGCAGGATTTACACACTATGAGGCTAAGCACTAACTAACTGTACCTGGTCTGTCACTTTGGGGCTGAGTTGCTGTGGTTTTTAGATGCTTCCACTTTGCATTACCGTTTCTGGTGAAATATCTGGAATATTGAGGTGGAGGATCTCCTCAGAATTACCAGTTCTTTCACAAATGTTTGTATGACTAGATGCTTGATTTTAATAAAGATGTGGCTCAATATTTTTGGACATATACTGTAGATCTCTAACACCTGTTTTTCTGTTAGTGTCTCTGATATTTGGACTTCAGTTGATTCATTTTGTACAGAGTGCCCCTCTTATGTCAATCCACAGAGATGAAGCAGAAAGCCTGAAATAGTTATCTCTGATTGAAGCAAGGTTTTGTCAACCCAGCTAATGCAGATGAGCACTGGCTGTAACTTATTTAGTAGTTTTATGCCATACCTGGCTGGTTTAGTCATCGAGTATTTAAGCAACTGGGCTACAAACATTGTCCAAAAATGCCTGAAAGCGGCAGGTTTGCCCTTGGCATAATTGCACTGGTTACTTGGTTGTCAAACTGCATTAACTTCAGGATATTCAGTGGTTCACAAAAGAAAGTTTACAATGTAATGATGAGAAATGGAAAATTCCAATAAAATCAAAACTTATAATGGAAAAAAAGAAAAAAAATCCTTATATTTTCACACAACATATTATCATTATCCTCTCCACACCAATGGTCCGCTTCCTATTTACAAAAAAAAAAGAAACATTGTAAGCGAAGTCAATCGACAAAATGATGATGACAAACATTTTTATAATTAAAAATTTATTTTTATAATAAATGTGCCGCTGGTTGTTGTTATGGCACTTATAGTTTCAATGAAGCTTGTGGTTTACCCACAGGGGGGACGATGACGGGCGGAAGGAGTTTAGGGAGCGCGACACAGACCGAGACAGGGAGCGCGACCGAGAGCGTGAGAAGGAGCGGCGGCAGAAAGAGAGAGAGCGCCTGAAGCGACAGGACGAGGAGCGGCGGAGAAGGAGGGAGCTGCAGGATGGAGAGAACTCATCCAAAAAGCGGGAGGAGGAGGTTAGAAAAGATAAAGCCTCTGAGAAGAAGAAGGGGGAAAATGTTGCAGACTCCCCACACAGTGAGAAGCCAGAGAAGCCTGCTAAAGACAACAAGAAAGACGAGGGTGGGAAAAGAGAGCGGCTACGAAATAAGGTAACAGCCCGTGGTTCTTAAATCATCATGAGATTTCATGCAGTTGTGTTTCTGATCCTGCTCTTTCTCTGCAACAGGACCGGCCTGCTATTCAGCTGTACCAGCCAGGCGCCAGAAGCCGTAACCGCACTGCAGGAGGAGGAGGAGCTGAATCCCACTCTGCTGACAGGAAGCCAGATACTGAGGCTAAGAAAGTGGCTGAGAAAGGAGATGACTGAGCAGATTTCTACCTGCAGCATTTTTAAGTTTGGTGAGGAGAGAGGAGACAGGCCTGTGGGGCTCAGAGCAGCAGTGTGGCGTCTCGGGGCCACAAGCAGCACTGCATCGGGGTCTCCCGGTCTCAGAGGCAGAGGTGTGATTGTGGGAACCTCTTAGTGCCTAAATGTGACCCTGTTTTAGTTTTATTTGTTCAAAGAGGTAACCTGTGGAAAGAGTTTGGCTGTAGGGCACATTAGTGAAGCCAAAGCTTTCTTTGACCACGTAAACTCAAAGTGACCTTACTTCAGTAAAGTTTCTCTGATGGAAAACGTGCGGTAGGCACTGCAAACTTTAGCTTTCAGCTTGTCTTTCATCTAAATCTCACTCAAACTTTCCAATCAGTCAGTATGTCTACATTGCCAAGCTCTACAGCCTAGTTACTACACTCTCTATAATGATTTTTTCTTCTGTAGCATTTCCACTTTAAGTTTGAAGTGTACATATGAAAATTACATCTTTGGCTCAATCCCAGCATCCACACTCATACACTTTGAGGTTTGCTTCTGCTAAGTTTGTGAGGACTTACACTGGCAGACGTTGTAACTGGCATTAAGCCAGTTTTCTGCAGATTTTACCTCCACAGTTCAGTGTTAGAAAAAAAAAAACAGGAAGCGAGAGGAGCTGCTACCCACAAGGTAGATATGCAAAGATATGCAGCATATGCTTTATTACAGTTTTTTTATAAACTTTTGCTTAATGGCATTTTGACTAAAACTGGTAAATTGTGGTAAATATGAGTTTCTTCTCATCCCCTTTATAAGGCAGGAGTCTGGAACATATGAGATCAGACATAAATATAAATTAAACAGACCCTAGCCCATAATAATAGGAAACCTATTCTGGCTTTAAGGTTTCTGATGATGCCATTTTGAGGCCTTTATACTCACACATAACTGCTGTAAGGGTTCTGTGTTTAGGGCTTGGAATTACTCTGCTTGGATAGCTGTACAATCCATATCTAACATCAACTTGTGGACATAATCTGTACTTCTATTATCTGGGATCAACTGTTTCACTTCATTGCGTCATTGACAGAGGACAAATAGCCATTTCTGACTTGACTGGCATGTGGAGTTGGAGCGGAGTTGACCAATCTGTGGCCTTTCCTCTTTTTCTAATCTCAAACTGTCCTTAAAACATTCATCTGTGATGCTCTAAACTGAATGCAGCATGAAAACATCACTGCTGATGATGCTAACATACCGTAGCCTCTTTTGACTGGTAATAAAAGAGATCTTCATTAAAGTGTGTGTATCTTTTTTTAAGGTATAGAGTGAATATCAGTCCTAACTGAAAAAGCAGCTTCTTATATCGCGGAGGAGGCTCAGACAAAGGAGAAACTAATGCAATTGTACATGATTCTGCAGGAGCCCTGTGACTTTCACTTTGAAATGAAACCAGACTGTTGACGTTGCCTCATTTTAAGACCTCAGTTCTCCAGGGCTGAACCAGAAAAACATTCATGACCATGTGGAAGCAGGTGAAGGCAACATTACAATCTTTAAATGTGAGAAAATAAGTCATTAAACAATGTTTAAAAAGAACAACACAAACCAGAAGAAGTAAGGGCCAATAACCGACTCCAAGAAGACAGAACCAAGGTACTCCTAACCTATGGGAAAAAAATAACTAGCTGTTCCTGTACCATAATACACAAATTAGTATAGCAAGGGCCTCAAAGCTAATTATAAGCATTCAAAGTTGCCTGTACGCAGTGAAATAAACCAGTAACCAGCAACAGATGCTTGTAGCAACAAAAAGACATGGAGACGGGCTGCTCACATTGAATCAGCTGTTGTGACTGCTTAAGGTGCCTTTTCAGTCAGGTCCTTTAATTGGTGTCATTAGCAGTAGAAACAGATATTCATTGGTTGGGGGAGAGAATGCGGCGCCAGTAAATTAAGTGGCAGTCATGTGGTTGTCAGAGGAGGAGACACCTACAGATGACAAAGCACAAAGAGTTAATGATATTAATGACTGTACACCATACCTCTTTAATTACTTTAAAAATTGGGTATATAAATTTGAATTTATTTTTGGATTTTTTCTAATCACAGGATCAAAATTTTACCTACACACTGAAATATATGCATTGTCTCACTTAAATCTTTTAATAAGTTGTGCTGTAGGTTCTACAGTGTATTTTAACTTGACAAGGCTAATTAACTTCTGGTTTATGATCATGATTGACTACAACTGGTAGTGTCTCTTTGCCAGCATAGAAAGGATTTGACCAGTACTCCGTACAATGGGAAAGTTCAAGGAACTTGGTCAAGGAAAGTGGTCAAGATGTTCAAAAAAAACCCAAACAAACAAAAAAACATGTTCGAGCCTGCCATGAACTGGAAACTGCTGGAACACTAGCATTACTGAAATCACTGACTGAAATTTGCAGCTGCCCACAAGGACAAGCCAAATGCCTTGTGGAGAAAGGTTTCATGGAGCGACTTGGCCACAGTGACAAGAGGCATGTTTGAATGAGTAAAGGTGAGGCTTTGAAACCTAAGACCACTGAACCAGCTGTGAAGCATGGTGGTGGTAGCATCATGCTCTGTTCTGCTGCCAGTGGATGGACTAATAATGGAGGATTGACTCCGAATGCTTTAACTTCACCTCAAATCAACAGTGTTCCAAAATAACAATGATCCCAAACACACAACAAAACTGGTTTTGGAATGAATGAAACAGGCTAATGTTAAGCCTCTGGACTGCAACCCTATTGAAACTTTGTGGACTATGCTTAAAATATAGT
Organism: Bujurquina vittata; assembly: GCA_015106715.1. Classification (NCBI taxonomy): domain Eukaryota; kingdom Metazoa; phylum Chordata; class Actinopteri; order Cichliformes; family Cichlidae; genus Bujurquina; species Bujurquina vittata. Next base: position 50,943 of record VUQK01013837.1, read on the forward strand.
CAAATATCCAACAAGAATTATGCCAGAAGCTTGTTGATGACTACCAAAAGCATCTGGTCTGGTTACTAAGGGACATTCAGCCAAATCTTTGTGGGGATAGTGCATATATTTGAGTCTATATACATACTTTTGACCATGTGAAAATTAGAGAAAATCTTGCGCACCCAATTCTTGTTTTTTAAAGTCATTAAAGATGTATGTAGTACAATCATTCCACAGTTCAAAGAAGTAATTTAAAGCCCCAAATTACCATGACATTCATGCCCATGCTGAGTGTAAGGAAACCTCTGACCACAACTGCAGCATAGCAAAATAAGGTTATAAAAAGCCTTTTTCCCACTTGGAGTTGTGCTTCTACTTCTGTCTTTTCTGTTCCTCCAATAAATTAAAAGTCTGGATTTGGTGAGTGCCATGTGTCTCTTTTATAATGTAAATATAAAAATATAAATATAAAGGTTTTCTGAGTATAGACCTGAGGCCTGCACTACAAAGCAAGTTCAACATATCCGCCAGGATGCATCTTCCTTACCTGGCTTCAATTAGGCAAACACCTAGGCTAAGTGATGACACACAGGTGGTTATCAACACACCAGTCTTGCTGTGGCCACGTTCACATGAAAGAGGTGGCAGCATATGACCAATCACAAACACAGACACCTTTTCTGCCAGCAGTGTGGCTTATTTAAAATAAAAATATTAAAGCTATTATATTGGGAAACATGAAGAGGTTAAACACAATACAGTCTGAAAGCATGTTGTAAGTCTGGCCTATCATGTCTATCGAGTCTAGCAGTATCATGGTTTTATCATTGAAACGCAGGTGAATATGACAAATTTCATATCCCACTGGTGGTGTTAACAGTCAGGTGAAAAAGAGAGTGCAGGCAGAGTGGAGTGGGTGAAGAGGAGTGTCAGGGGTGATCTGAGACAGAAGGATCGCAGCAAGCGTGTAAGAGAAGGTAGTGAGTTTTGCTGTGATGCATGGTTTGGAGATGGTGGTGCTAAGAAAAAGAGAGGAGATGGAGGTGGAGGTGGCAGCTGAGTACATCAGAGGGACAGCTCGGGTTGAGCATTCTGGAGACAAAGTTAGAGAGGCAGAGATGGTTTGGACATGTGCAGAGGAGGGATGGTGGATATACTGGACAAAAGATGCTGAAGGTGCTGCCAATCTCCATCTTCAGAGGAAGACTGAAGAGAAGGCTCATGGATGTAGCAAAGAAGGACATGCAGAGGGGCTGGTGTGGCAAAGCATGATGATCCTGTGGATAGGATGAGATGGAGGCAGATGATCGGTTGTGACAACAGGATAAGTGGAAGTGAATGGATGGATGGATAAAGTTATTCATGTGAATATTTCCTGTTTACATCAGGCAAAGACAGACTTTAGATGCTCTTAAAACAACAGACTCTTCAGACCCTCTTACCAAGAGATTTTTCAGGTACTGTGACCATTTATAAAGGTAAATATGCTGCAAACAAAGAAAAATCTTAGCAAAAATCAACAATCCTGCTTCTTAGTTCAGGGCTCTGGCTCCGTGTTCATCATCGTTAGGGTAAAAGGTGGCAGTACTAAGTCTTGCATGTAATGCCTCTAATGGCGTGAGGATGTCGCTGTGGCAAAAGCCCGAAACATTTTTCTTGCAATTCATTGGTTAAAAAGCTGTGGCGTCACTTCCCTCCCTCTCTTTGACCACCGCCATAGTGGGGAAAGGACTGTGGACAAAATGGTAAATACAAAATCTGCAAACATCCGAGTCAGCAGGCCCTATAAACCGGCCCTGATACGATAAAGTGTTAAATCAAAAACTAATGCTACATTAAGGATGTGTATGTTCTCTGGAAAAACGCGATACGAGCGTTTTAAATGTACTCCGTGTTGCCAGCCGGTTCGTTTGTGTGCGGCTGCGCATGTTGGCGGCGAGCTTCTTCGGTTTGACACGGAAAGCTTTAAGAGCATTTTTGAGTAGGCAGCATTTGGTATAAAACCAGACTGATTTTAATGATTCTGTTAATACGGTGCTTTTCTTTCCTGCTTCTAGTCGTCCCACAAGACTTTCAGAATCAAGCGCTTCCTGGCCAAGAAGCAGAAACAGAACAGGCCGATTCCTCAGTGGATCCGAATGAAAACTGGCAACAAGATCAGGTGAGCTTATAATGACTGATTTTACTAGGCCTGTGATCTTAGGCTGTTTTCAGCGAGCCGGCTCTTTTGGCTCGGATCCCAAAGAAGAGCCGGCTCTTTCGGCTCCCAAATGGCTTGAAGGTTAAAAAAAATATATGTAAAATGAATTAATTTTCCTCACCATTCCTGCTTGTAGCTTCTACGTAAAGTGCAACTTCCTCTTGCTCTTTCTGGTCTCTGAGCAAACTTTGCAGGACACTGTTTGATCTGTGTGGACTCCCTATGTGGTTTGTCTCTGCCTCCCTCCCGCCTTGGTGCTCCGTGTAGACACACAGATCTAAACCAATCATGTGGAGCTTCCACAAAAAAAGAAAGGGCTCACTATCAGGAACCGACTCCTGTCATTCACTTCAAATTGTTCGCGACTGACCTATCACTAGATTTTACCTGCACTGTGCATCCTGCAAACTGGAGTGGCCAGTGGTGCCACTCCATTTGCTGCCCCTCGAAGCCAGGGCAGCATTCGCTGCCCCTCGAAGCCAGGGCAGCATTCGCTGCCCCTCGTAGCCCGGTGCCATTCGCTGCCCAACGACTGCTTGCAAACTGTGGCGATAGTGATCTTGATGGGTTCAAGATCATTTTAACAACTAATAAACAAGGAACAAACGCACAACTCGCATTTTACTTGCAAGGGAAGGCCGTCCTCTGCGTCCCGCAGGGACACAGAGGAGGAGACCTCCCTCTGCATCCCTAAGACACAGAGGAGAGGAAACCTTCACCGAGCAGCTGGCCTCTCCTCTCGCTTTTATTTACATCTGCATACAAAAGAAGTCACATGACCACAGGTACTTCCGGTTACAGCGTACAGTAAACACTCCCACAGTCCCCATATATGGATGCAACCTCACGTGACCTAAAGGTGTCGCACTAATGTGATAGCTCTTTGTATGCATATGAGGTTGGGGGTGTCCTCCATTTTAACAATGAGGAGTTTCTCTGTGTGGCTGGGACAGCCTGTGATGATAATCAGTATTCCTTCGAAAGCTCCTTTAATATTATCACAAGCTTGTCCCCATCCAAGTGAAACCAAACCAACAGGATTACACACGAAACAACTCATACAAATAGAAGATATGATAACACACAATGAATGTTCATACAATAACTCCAACAATCTGTTTTCGTCTGCTACTTAAAACTCTTTTTCTAAACTAAATAACAGCATTTGAGATTTGTACATTTCTGATTTTGTGATCTCTTTCTCCTCCTCCCATGTGCATCCTCCGCCACTGTTCTGTCCTCTTTCATATGCACCTCATCGTCCTCACCTCAAGCCTGATCTTCTG
>VUQK01013838.1:2167-16827 GCA_015106715.1 Bujurquina vittata
CAGTCGGAGCTAGACAGTGACTGGCTTACTTCTTTCCACCTCTCTGCTCTCGTGTCCTTATGTGTCATTTACTTCTGATATTTGAAGTCACTGCACTCGTACAGAAGTGCCCTGGACACTCGAGGACACTGAAGACACAAGACCGTATTGTCGGGTTTGCAGAAATTGAGCAGAAAGTGAATCGGCGATGCTGGGACTGTTGCCATAGTGACAGGGCAATCAAACCAGCAGACTCTGAGGGTCTTAATTGAGTCCCTGCTCTCAATAACAGGAGGTCTATGCACAACTGCGGAAGTGGGATTGAAAAACGAAGACGAGGATGGGCAGAATCCTGTCGGCGTCTGTGGTTAGTTTTAAGGTTTTTTAAGATGATGCGGAAGAATTTCTTCCCCTTTGGACCATACTGCCCTAAAAGTCTTGTCGAACCGTCTGCAGTATTCATGAAAATCTCTTTAATAGCTATTTAATTATGAATGAGGACAATCTGTGTCCATTCAGACAGTAAAACGAGCCATCAGGCCCCATCTGCCATCAAAGCCGTCCCTTTGATTTGCCACTTAGGCTGGACACTCACACGATTAATTTGAGTTTCTAAGCAGGTTAAACAATCCCCCTCCTGTTGACAGCCTCTATCCCGTTTCAGTGATGGTTTATGAATAATTTAGCTGGGCAGTCTGTTTGCTTGGGTCCACACATTGCCACCCAGCCTCACAGTTGAGACGAGCTCATGAATAGGGAATAATTGGATGGGGTTAAATTGAGTATGACTTGATGATCTGTCCCAGTAATCTGTTTGGTGGCCAAATTGGAGATTGATGACTTCATCACGTTATGGCTGTCTGCTGCTATTGCCATTAACCATCAGGGGCCACATATCAGGGCACATGTGACATATTCGTCTGTTGGCGTGCTTTTTATTTACATGTTAATGTGTATGTGTCTGCAGCAGCACATTCTTCCTTAACTCCCTTTGCACAGTCTTTGGAAAAGGAGGTTCAGGAAGTAAAGTCCACTTTACAAACCATGCTCGCACAGCTAAAGGTGGAAGAAGAGGACGAGGAGGAAGTGAATGAGTTGGATGACCTAATGAAAAATGGGATTGAGGAAGAAGAAGAAGAAGAAGAGGAGGAGGAGGAGGAGGACCAGTACTTCAGTGACAGCTGGGACATTTGAAATAGATGTCTGTGGTGTTTTATGAGCACTTGCACACAGAATGGCTTTTGCAGTAGAAGTGACCCCATATCCATTTACTGTGAAACCTCACTCGAAGCACTCAACAAGCAGCCTCTGTGGTACTGCTGAAAGTTTCCATCATCAAGTCTGTGTAACTTTTCATCTACCTAAAAATGAAGAAATATGATATAAATGCAACATAAAGGACACTTTTTCCCTTAAAGATAATGCCTTTGGCAACTAGTCCACATGGTGACATTTTGAAATTGAGATGTTTTTGGATACAATTTTTGATGAAGGTGAAATGTATTTTTTACTGTTTGAACATCACCAGTTTTGTTACAGTGCCACTTGTAACCAAGAGTCTTTAAAAGATTTAAAGTCTGTGGCTGCAAATCAAGGTTAAAGAGTTTTGACCACAAACTAAGCGGACAATCAGAATTTTCTTTTTTACTGCTAACAGTTTTGCACATTAAATAACATGTATGCTTATTATTATTATTATTATTATTATTATTATTATTATTATGGTCTTGTGAGTTTTCTGTACGACTGGACTTACATGTAATCGTGTCCATGAAATAACTCATTTGTGGTGCTACAAAATGTGAGCTAACTTGAACACTTTATTTTCTTGTGCGTGGAAAATGCAACATTTCGATTTTCCCTTTGTTCTCGTGAGGCGCTGTGTACGTTAGGTTTGTGAAATTCTTCTGGCATAACGGACAAATTGTGTGCGCGTAGGAATTATTGAGAGATAAAACATCAGTGTGCACGTAAAAGTATAGAAACTGCTGTTTGTGTTGTTTTTCCACTGTCTGCCACTGATTGTGTTTCTCTGATTCATATTTGTGCTTTCACCTATTATTCAGTTTGTTTTTTAAATTTACTAAGCAGCTGTACCATATTTTATATTTATTCCTTCCAGTTTCTCTCTAATTACAGCATGTACCATTCAGCCTAATGTTGCTTCCTGCTGTTTTCTTCTTGCATTGAGTTACAGCATCTTTATGGATTTTTTTCCCCCCGCTCATAGAAAATGTGCGGGCACGCTGCCAGGCAAGTGAGGGCAGCGGTGACAGGCAGGAGATATCGATACGGTAATAAAGGTCCTAGTGAGGTCTTTGGGGGATACATGGGTTTCTGTTGTTATCTCACCTCAGCAGCAGCGGTGGCTAATTGGTAGGCAGCCTCACGGAGGACATGGAGGGGGGAAAATGGGATGGAAACTGCGTTGTTTTTTCTGATTCTGTGTTTTTTGGAACAAGGTGCTGTTGGGGGATTCTGCCATGCCACGCTCTGGGCTGTAAACACAGCTGAGCGTTCGAGGGGGGTTTTCTGCAGTAGCACAATAGGCCCGTTCTCACATTACTGCCAGGTTGCCAAACTACTTGCCAAGCCAGAAATCTCCACATCTATCAGCTTCAGACAGAGCCCAACACGCACGCACACACACACACCTTCCTGCCAAACACCCCAACCTCATAATTGAATCTATGCTTGCACCATACTGTGCCCCACGTGGCAGCTCTGCTCATAAAATGGCCACAGAGAAAAACCCAGATGGTTTGCAGCAGGCACATCTAGCAGGGTGAGATGTTTCTTGATGTAAAATGAAGCATCATGCAGCGCTGAATTGCTTTTCTCTACAATTCGGTTGCTAGGCTATTGTACCCTACCTTCTTATTATGATATATTATTGAAATCATTCCATGTTATTCCTTTGCAGTTCAGTCAGATCCACCCCTCTTAGTTTCAGTCCTGCTCAAGCTTTATGTTTTCATTGAATTTAGTCATACATGGAAAACGCTGCATGCCTTCAATGTGATAGTAAGAAAAATGGGGAGCAATTGCGATTACAGCTTGGTAATAACATGGTAATAGTGAGGTAATAGCTAAATAAGAATTGGGTAATAACTGAGTAATACCAGCCAATACTAAAACAAGAAGGTCCTCAGTTTGAATCCACGATCTGGCCATCTGTGTGGCGTTTGCATGTTCTCCCTGTGTCTGCGTTGGTTTTCTCCGGGTACTCCGGTTTCCTCTCACAGTCCAAAGACATGCAGTCTGTGGGGTTAGGTTAATCAGTGATTCTAAATTGCCCATAGGTGTGAATGTGAGTGTGAATGGTTGTCTGTCTCTCTCTGTTAGCCCTGTGACAGACTGGCAGCCTGTCCGCGGTGGACCCTGCCTCTCTCCCTATGGCAGCTGGGATAAGCTCCAGCTCCTCTGCGACCCTGAATTGGATAAGCAGAAGAAAATGAATGAATGGAATAACCAAGATATTAAAAATGAGTGCTATCATGTTACATAATGGTAAGTTTAATATTACTAGCTATACACTTTGATATTGCCTTTCGTAAGTACATAATATTTTATATATTACCTTTTTAATACCCAACTGTTTCTATATTATTTCCAAGCTGTGATGTAATGCTACTGAAAAGTTAATGTGTGTAAATGACATGCGAATGCAGGTGATATTCCATTCCTTGTTTGAACATTTGACTAGTTTTATGAAAAAATATTTCATGCCCAAAAATGAATGAATGAATGATTTTGGGAATGTGTTTGTGTCAGGGAATTTGGGTTCTGGGATCAGGATTTGTTTACTAGATTCCCTGCTGAATTGTTATGTTGTCTGACAGGTACATGTACAAACTCTCTGAGCCATGGGAGGATCAGAGATTGTGTTGCTTTTTCCCTCTCGCACGGCTTCAGCCGGCGTCACAACAACGCTAATGAATTCAAATCGAGCTTTTTGGCGTGTTCGTGGCTTTCATATCCTGTGAGATCTCCGCATCCTCCTCTGAAACTGACACCGGTGTTCTGTGTGAGCAACTGCGTGTCACTTCTGGTCACTGAGCCAGTGAAGATAGCTCTACCGAGAGGCCAAGCAAATGTGGACACAAAACTCACCACTGTCTGCAAGTGACCTTTTATTTGAATCTTTCCAGTGGTTTGAGGAGCTCATTCAAATTCACCCTGCACTTTACTCAACTGTTGAATAAATTCAAATGAGCAATTTAACATGAAGAAATTTTCCCGTGGAATTAATAAGCATTTTAAATCAGTTAATTGCAAGTCCTCCAGCCTCTAAATCTGCATATTTCTCCGTCAAAACAGTGAAAGAAGAAGGGCGCAAATGAAAAGCTGAGCGCAGACAACAGGAAATAGCCTGCCTTATTCTTTGTCTTGTGGTCTGATGTGGATGTAGAAAATCACACTTAATTATAAACACTGTGCCACAGGGAGTTGCACTTTCTCCCAAAACAGACCGTTTCCCATCACCTGTGGCTCTAAACAGAAAAAAAAGAAGAAAAAATCCCCAAACTGGAAAAAAATGCACTCATAGACACATTTTCCTCTGCATTTTGATGCATCACATATGCACTCATATGAAGAAGTCTTACAGTAGAGAGCAACACGTGCAGAATGCAATAAGAATGCACTCATATAAACAAGAGAAAACCACCAAAAGCAGCCTCATCTATGAAAAGAACATATTAAATGATCCAAGCATCATATAATTGATATCCTTAATACACATGTGAGTTTGACCTATGGGACTGGTAAATGTTGCATGATGATATTATTGTGGCGACAAGAATCCAATGAAGAGTTTATTGCACAGCTGTGACAACAGTCAGCTCCGGCAGCCCTCATTCCGGCTAACTTAATTTCCAGGGAAGAACAAACAGTCTAAGCTGTTTGCAATAAGCGGGAATGCACAGGTAGCATCAAAAATGATAGCAAGCTCATTTTAACAGATTAAAAAAAAAAAAAAAAACACTAATTACAAGAAAGAAATTGAGGTCATGACCACATTTTTGAGGGAGGTTTAACAACCTGAGGAAATTGCATGTTGTAACCTAAAAACATACATGTGGGGAGTGTTACATTACAGGAAGATTTAGGTATTTTTAGACTCATAATTTAGGGATTTAGTCACCGGCTCGCAGCTGTGAGGATCTACTTACTGTGGGCACAGCAGAGCTTTAACCTAAATCCTAATGTGAGCATCTTTACAGTGACTGTGCAAACATGCTGGACGTGTTCCCAGCTAACATTTGCTAAGCAACACGAAACAGACTGGATGATAATAAAGTGTCATTCTGTGGGAACAAATATACGAACCATGAAATACAACACATTCTCATTCCCAATGCTTAGCGTGCCACTCCCAGTCATGCAAATGGTGTCCCTTAGTGTAATTTTCTGACTCATAGTGACGCTCAAAAAGCATCAAAATCCACTGGGAAGACGATCGAAGAGTGTTCAACGATAAGGCCAGCGAGCCCAATTCAATTCATTTTTTTAAGGCTTAGCTTTGCTTTACATTCACTTTGGGTTAAAATTCCTCCATTACATGATTACACACATATTAAAAAGTAAACTTATCCCATCTGCAACAAGCTTCTCTGGCATTTCCCACACATGGCATCATGGCATCTGTTTCACATTTTGAAGGACTCCTATTGAATTTTTTTTGGAGTAACTTGCATGTTAAAAAAAATAATTACAATGCGAAGCCTATGGGTTTTGATCAAGTGCCAGTTTCTGACAACTTGAGGGCCTTGAGAGGTTGTGAAATAAGACCCTTCAATCTGGACCAAAGTGCTGAAGCAAGCCACAGGAAGAGTAGTGTGTGTGTTGAGGGGGACTTGAACTCATGACCTCAGTGTATGTTGAACTCATGTTGGAGCCCGGCATATAATTAGTGGAGCCGCACTGGCAGGAAGAGAGAGATGGAGGCGTGAAAAGCAACAAAGGTCTCAGAGCCAGGAATCAAAGTGAGGATTTTGTACTGAGTGTACCATCAGGCCGCCAGATTCCCTCAATCACGTAAAATCCTTCACGTTATATAAATGAAACAAACTTCACGTCTTTTAAATGTATCCCAATTTGCCAACCTTGACGCAACGTATAAAAATATTTTCAGATGGATTTTGGTGAAAAGAATGATGTCGCATGCTATGAGTCTAATCCAAGGCAGAAGTATAACGTGCTCATGTCAGAGTGCTCTGAAATGGTTTTCTCCGAGGCAATCGCTTTAAAAGCTTAGCTTGCTTCTCTGCCCAAAAACCATCAAGGTAATAAGATCAAAGTCACCACCACCTCTAAATATATCGACTTGCTTTCAAAAGATTTACCGCATCCATGTGCCACTGTGAAACATCTGAATCCTAAACAATACCGCGCTTTGATTGGAGCAAAGATACGTTTGTGCTCTGATGTGTAGTATCAAGAGGGGTGGCACAGCCAGTTTTAGTAAACAGTGTGAACTGCAGCAGCAGGAGAAGCAAAAGACTGATTATTACTTCAATTTCGGAGTAGGAAAAACGTATTTTTGTTAATTCCTCTGGGGAGCTCCTTCATTTAGCTCTATAGAGAAATGCTTCCTCCAGGAAACCCAACCTCTGGGTCACCTTGAACATCCCAAGGAGACACCACAATCATTGGAAAGCTGACATATCATGCTAGCTCTGCCATCCTTCCCACTTAGTCTCAAAAACAGGCAGGTACCACACCAAGGGGCGAATTGATCGATAGATGTGATGGATGGAGCTGCCTGCCTATAGGAGAGGGGCTGGAGCACCGACGGGAGGGGAGAGAAGTAATGAGAGCTGGTGTGACTGATGGGCAGGGGGTTTGTGGTGCGAGGTTGGGTAGGTGGCCCTCTTTCCTTTCCTGCCAGTTTGGCCTAATGAGACTTAGAGGGCTCATGTCCTGGGGAGGGAGCTGAGGAAGGGAGACGCTGCCTTACCTGTCTGTCTGCCTTGACAAACCTTCACCCACAGAGAACGAGCCACACGACATATAGTGCCAGGTGTGAAGTTTACTACTTGAGTATTGTTCTGAATCCAGGGCTGACAAATCTACAGTTCTGTGCAAAAGTCTTAAGCCCCCCCTTGGTTCTTTATATTTTTATATTATTGAACCGCTCAAACATAAATTCTTCTAACAAACTTTAACACAGCCTGAACTCACCGAGGCAGCTTTCTTGTCATTTCTTTAAGTAGTCTTCAGCAACAGTTCTCAGGCTTCTTGAAGGACATTCAAAGCTCTTCTTTGGATGTTGGCTGCCTTTTCTTCTGTTCTCTGTCAGGATGATCCCACGCTGCTTCAGTAATGTTGAGCTCTCTGGGGAAGTCAGTCCATGGCTGATAGTGGTCCATCCAGGTGTGCTTTTACTGCATTGGCAGTTTGTTTGGGATCACTGTCATGCTGAAAAGTGAAGCGGCTGCCAATCAGATGCTTTCCAGATGGTGTTGGGAAGCTCTTTGGGAATCACCTTACTGTTGCAAAAATACTATTTATTTGTCTGTGAAAGTGAACAACTAAACAAATGGGACCAAATTAAGTGTTTTTGCAATATAGGCTGCAAGTAAAAAAAGTGCCTAAAGATACCATTTAAAGCAGGTTCTTCTTCATGTCTGTGTAGACGCAACACTGGTTCATCCTTTGAGTGATTATGAGGTGGTTCGCTCCTGACTGTTCGTCCTGTTGGTTTCACAGAGCTGTTTCTCAGCTTTCACTGAATTTGCTTTGGTTGGTTTTCATTCACTCTCAGTGTGCTCATCAGCACTGCTTCCAGCCTCAGTCGGCAGCTTGTTTTCAGCAACACAAAACTCACTTGCCTAAAACCAAAAATAGAGAAACTGAATATTTAGCAGCTAAATAGCAAGATAATTCTGCAGAAGCTGGCGCATGCCCAAACAGAGCTAAAATCTAAGCAAACACTGGATTTGCATTAGTCAGATGAACCCAAAAAGGATTCAAAACGGATTCTAATGCTCTTTAAGTATAAATAAGCATCTGTATGCCTTAATATCGGGGTTATGTTAGTGATGCTGAGCCACTGCCAGTGAAATAATGGTGTTTTATTTACAGTCATGTTTGTAATTAACTCCTATTAGGTGACAGATCCTAGGCTGCTGACTCTAGTGACACATTTTCAGGGTGAAAGATTTCTCAGTCTGCAGCAGCACTGTAATGTATGCTCAGTGCTCACTGAGATCTGTGGAGAACATTCTGTACACTGGGTTTAAAAATAGCATGTTTACAACTAAACTTGCTTATTTTAGAAAATAAAGTGCCGTTTTTGAACTTCAAATCAAAAATGAAACTCCGTCCTTGGTATGCTATGGACTGGAGGGCACCCAAATGCAGGACACAAGCAGACAGGAATAACAATTAAAAGCAAGTCTTTAATTTGAGCAGAGCAGAATCCAACATGCAAAGGAAAGAAGTAGGTATCCAACAAGCATGACTGAAGAGCACGGCAGGAAGGACGGCAAGCAGGTGTTTGCGATAACTTTATTTTACCGCAGTTTTAGTGTTTTCCAGATCATTGTCCTGCTGCATAACCCAAGTGCGCTTGAGCTTCATGGCATGAACTGACTGGACGGTCTCCTTGAAGAGTTTCTGGTGACTGATGATGTTCTTTTTATGAAATGATGTATTAGTTTGATGCCGGATGTAATGGGACTCAAATCTTCCAAAAAGTTTGTCCGAACTTTTGTCTCGTCAGTCCACAGAATATTTTACCAAAAGTCTCGGGGATCACCAAGATGTTATGGGCAAATGTGAGACGAGCCTTTGTGTTCTTTTTGGTCAGCAGTGGTTTTCTCCTTGGAACTTTCCCATGGAGGCCATTTTTGCGTTGTCTCATTCTTGTTGTTGAATTATGAACTCTGACATTAACTGAGACAAGTGAGGCCTGCAATACTTTAGATGTCAATCTGGGTTCTTTTGTGACCTCCTGGATGAGCTGTTGACGCACCCTTGGAGTAATTTTGGTAGGCTGGCCACTCCTGGGAAAGTTCACCACTGTTCCAAGTTTTCTCCCTTTGTGGTGCTCGCTGTGGTTCTCACTGTGGTTCTCACTGTGGTTCTCACTGTGGTTCTCACTGTGGTTCCAGAGACTTAGAAATGACTTTGTGACCCTTTCCAGACTGATAGATGTCAATGCTTTTATTTCTCAGCTCTTTCTTTAGAATGCGGCATAATGAGTTGCTTTTTGAGATCTTTTAGCCTACTTGGCTTTGTCAGAAAGGTTCCCTATGCTACTATGACTTTTTTGTGAATATACATTATCTTTGTTTGTTTACAAAGAAAACTTTGTAGTGATTTCCAATAAAATCTGCAAATGCTTCTTATTGCTGCTTCAATGAGTGGCTCATATTTTTGACTTTGACTTCTCAGTCATATATTTCTGAAAGCAACACACAAGAAAGCAGAATGTGTTGACAGCTTCCTAGATTTATAAGAGAGGGTTAAAAAAAAGAAAAAAAAAACCCAGCATTTTCTGGATAACTTCACAATATGCATACAGAGAAATGCTGTTACATAGTAACTGTGTAGCCTTTGTACAAATAGTGAAATGGAATATTTTTCTGTTTCATTTCCTGTGTGAAGATGAACATTCCTGGTTTTCTTTAAGGATTTTGTCCTGACTGTCGATAACATACAGCAATTTTTAAACATAGTCTAGTAATTACAGTAGTAGTAATTTCCAGGCAAAAGGTACCCAATAATAACCAATGATATAAAACTTTTATCAGTCATTAAAAAACAAACACTTAAAATCATTCAGATAGATCCATTTATTGCAATTCACTGTGAAACCTGGCAGATTTTCAGCCAAGCCACCCAGAATATGTTAAGATACTTTAGCGAATTAAAAGAATGATAGAAACATGTCAGGAACACAACATTAAAATGTCATCTAAAGCCAGCTAACAAAGCTCGGGCTATTTCTCAAACTGCACTGATGTTAGTAGAAGTGCTTTGTTTGTTAGCTTTTAAAAAACTACATCAAACTCCTTAAATTGTTTAAATACAGTACAAACAAAAACTCTCTCATACCCTGATGGCTGTGTAGATTCCTCTACTTCTTTCCATCGCAGCAGGGAACAAAAATGGTCAAATACAGTCTGAAAATGCACTCCAACAAAAAACATCACAGTTAAACTCCAAAAAAATTCGATTGCTTCACACAAATGAATTGTTTCTGATCTTTGAAACAGAATTCTACAACTGTCCTGTTATGACACAGCAGGTCACCATGGAAACACTTCATGCAAGTTTCATGTTGTTACATAAAAATTCTTTATTTATTTTGCACTATGTTACACTATACTTTTTTCATTTCATAAATAAATATATTTATTGTATAAATAAATAAAGTGTAGGCTACAGCCGTACTTCGGTCACTGGTGTGAAAAGATGCATAAAAAGATTCTTATTGGACATGTAAGCCTGAGCATTAAAACAATGGCTTGCAAGACTTCATTGAAACACTGAGCCGTGGAACATGTAAACCTCATAAGAAATCTGTTTAGTTTAGTTTAGGGATCAGCATTTTAAAATAAAATAGTATTCTGCCTTTTGCCCGATGTCTGGGACAGGCTCCAGCCCCCCTGCAATGATAGTGGATGTACTGGACGGATGTTGAATGGCGCTGCCAGGTGGTAGGAAAAGAGGAAGACCACAGAGAAGATTCATAATTAAAGCAGATAATAACAGACTATAAGTTTTGTATGATGGAGGAGGTGATGCATGCTGGGTAATGCCAGACGGTGGCTGCCTTTATTTTTCAATAGTAGCTACAAAATGTGCTGCGATGTCTTTCACCGTTGGCGTATTTGTGAATTCCTTACGCTTTCACATGTTGCCATTGTTGCACTTCCTTTTTCATTAATACCTAACATGTATACACACGTCTCATGCCTTTTACCATTCTGGTTTAAGTGACCTGCTTAACAGTTTTTCCAGCTCAGTAACCCAACTCACCACATATACTCTTTTGCACACACACATTCAACCCCCCTGCATGCACTCTCACACACACACACACACACATGCCCGCACACAAACACTAACATTCAAAATCAGACAGAAAGAATCTGAAGGAGACTAACACAGACATCAAAACTAACATTTAACAAGGGAACACAGAGGGACCAGGGAACTCAGATAAGGTACAAACATGGAAACGAGACAAAAGAAGGCACAACAGAAACACGAAGGAGGCTATGCACTGATAACAGCACTGAGCCAAAAACACAAGATAACAAAACTAAAGTCCATCACTAGAATGAACAAAGTAAACACAGACAACAAAGAAACAATAATACCAGACAAAAGACTCGCGTTATCTTGGAATAAAGAAATCAAAAGAGATATTCAAAGTTCAAACACAAAAATCAACACTTCCAGAGCAAATATGAGTCTCAGAGATGAACCAAGACTCAAATAAATTCAGTAACATCTGAAGACACACGCAAACATCAAATCCCAGAACCAAATCAAGGCACAAAGACCGTTGGCCTAATATGATAAAAAAAAAACAATGCTGGTCCACACATCACAACCGGGGAATTATGCTGTTTTTCCATAAACAGATTACTGCACCGCCGCTGGTTTGACATCTAACTCGGTTTATGATTCCAGGACGTTCATTCGAGATCAAAGGGGTCACTGGGTCATGCTGATCTGACGCTGTAGTATTACACGTTTTAATATAAACACTACAGGCCCTTAGACTGAATAAATGTATGTGATAAATCGGTTACCACCACATTTGAGATTTCAGTTTGCGTGACAAACACATCACACAGAATCATGGATATCCATTAAAATATGGTCACTGTGTGTCCTCATTCATGGCACACATGTGCAAACACACACACACACACACACACAATGCATTCGACAAGAGCCTAACACACTATTTATAGCAATTTTGCCTTAAGATGTGAAACATTTTAGTAAATGTGTCAAGAGCTATATAGGTCCCCTTAAATTATCTCATGCTTTACAGTGCAACCACACTAACACAACAAACAGCCGATGAAGAGCAGCCCAAGGACATTAGTGCCATTTGGAATTGAAGATGGAAGCAGAATGAAAAAGAGAAGAAGAAATGGAAAATGACAGCACTGAAAGTATTCCTGCAGGGCAGGATGTATATCCATAAAGGAGGCTGGCTGTAAAGCACATCTGGGGATAGATGTCTGTTAGAATATGCAGCAGCTTTCTTCACCAGCACCTCAATGTGGTTTTGAAATGTTTACCTGTTTCCCAGAAACCCCTGCTCTTTGATTTGCTGTTAATGAAATTGTTCCGTTAAATGTTTGGAATTTGCAGCTACCTGCATCTGCATGACGATCACCAGCCATGAATTATCTCAACGAAATGGAAGTGGCAGATAAGCGGCCTCGCAGCTGCAGGAGAAAAAGATAAACTTAAATGGGAAAATCGTTATTTATCAGAGAGCTTGGGCATGTGTTGAGCCCGCATACTGTGGGATAAAACCAAGAAAATCACGTGCAAATAAATGTGAATTTATGTTGACTGAAGCTTTGCTCTGATCTTCCCTAGGAACATTTTTTTTAATTTTTTTGTAGGTCATAAATAACATAAAATCAGAATCTATGTGCATCAAACAGTCAATAAAAGCCTCATGTATTCTGCTCTCTCACCACAGTTTTCCTCTCTTCTCTCCACAGTCCAAACACAATAAAGGCTAAAAGCTTAAAAAAAAATATGCTTTAAAAAATCTAAATGATCTGTGCAACTCAACTGAGTTTAATTTGATTAATACAAGAGTGATTTTTTTTGTCCTACATTGATTCTTTTATAGACAGGGTAATAGCTGCAGGGCACTGAAACACAAGAAGGACTTGCTGCTAGCATGACCTGTTTTATTTGTGACAGGTGGCGCCTTTTCAGTCTACAGGGAAAACAGAGACATGAGATTAAACTGGCCGTCAACATTATAGTTAGGCCCAATATATACATGAGAAGCTACAACAAATACCATAATGCACATCCTAAATCATCTTAATCTGAATTAACTCCAATTTAATCTGACATAAAGTAGGCTATATGATAAGATGGCTGCGTGGCTTATTAACCCATATGGATTTGCTATATCAGCCTTTCAAACCGTCTGTGTAGGTGAACTATACAAAAATAAAATTAAATAATTTAAAAAAGGATAACAACACGACACGAGTAAACATCTTCTGATGGTACCTGGACTTAATGAACATTTGTGGCTCAAGAACAAAAGGTTCAAGAGAGGCAAAATTAGGTTTTGCTTACCCCTTTGAAACCCCCAAAATAAAAACTGTTTCTCATTTCACTCTCACAGTAGTTCAGTGATTGAAGAAATAAGGATTTAAGCAACTCATTGTGCTGGAAAACTAATATAATGGTCTCACTTTGCCCAAATACCTGCAGCAGCATAAAAAAAAACCCTCACTGCATTTTGTCCCCATATCTTGCTGACCTTGTCCTTGTCTGAAACATATTATATAATCTTAGGAATCAAGGCCTCAGCAGTTTCAAGTGCAAAAGGAGAAAACAGCGAACATGTAGGGGCTCTTAGAGAGGAAGCCTGTGAGGTTTATTAATGTACAGCTATATGTCAGATTAATAACATCCAGACGGTGGAGGGAGCAGCCATGTCCTGTTCTGCATAGCCACGAGGTCACTTTGCCCCCCACCCCCTGGGAGGTTTCCAAAGACAGCTGTTTATCCTGCAGTGTAGAAAATGAACTTGAGGAGCCCTTTGGAAGCACCCTGGGGCCTCTGTCCCCGTCTTACCCTGAGGTCATGGGCACGGTGGGGACGGCTACAGCACTACCTCTATAGGCATCTCATTTATTCCCCATTGCCAATCTCATAGTTCATTTTTTAGAAAATCTTTTGTTTGTATCTCTTCCACTGGGCTCCAATTACTACAAAGTGAGAACATGAAAGGATTATTAATAGAAAAAGTGTAAAAACTATTTTAAGGGCGCACTCACACATGCAGTTCATTATTCCAGCAGTATCTAATTAATTTTTGCTTCCAGTAGAAGTTGTATCTGATTCAGGAATTATCTGGAATGAAAAACATGGCCAAACTGCTGCTTCTGTTTGGGTTTTCTCATTTATTCTTGTGGCAAATGTGCAAATATTGCCCAGAAATCATTTGAACCCATCAGCATTAACAAGCTGTCAGCTCTAGTGAACATCTTTTTTATTGGTGATAAGAGAAATCCAGAAAAAAAGAGCAGGAACAGTCGCCCTGGGAGTCTTAGCCATACTGCTCCCCCTTTGTTTTTGTTGCCATGGCACTGGTTCAACCATTCCTCTCATTTTTCCCTGGCATTTCACAGTGTGGCTACTGCCACTATTACTCTGTAAGAACTCCCCTCTGTACATCCCTGTGCTAACTTCCAACCCACCAAAGTGCCCCATCAGCACCACCGAGCCATCTGCAGGCTGAAGCCTCGGAGCAAAGCCCTCTGGGTTTATCTGTCACCACGTGCACAGCAGGACAGGTGAGGTGGTGAGGTGAAAAATAACCTTCTGCCTGGTTGTGCTGCAGAGCCAGAAAAAGACACCCCCCCCCCCCCGACGAGTAAAGAAAATGAATCGAAAAAGAGAGCAGCACCATTCTTCTTCTTTTTGATGGGTTCTCTCATTTC
>VUQK01013841.1:0-13518 GCA_015106715.1 Bujurquina vittata
CTCACAGTTTGAATACCATCTGGAAGGCCTGGGTTCGATTCTACCTTGGCCCGGCCTCTCTCTCACTGTGTGGAGTTTGCATGTTCTCCCCGTGTCTGCGTGGGTTTCCTCCGGGTACTCCAGTTTCCTCCCACAGTCCAAAGACATGCATGTACTGGGGTTAGGTTAATTGGCAAATATAAATTGCCCATAGGTTTGAATGGTTGTTTGTCTATCTGTTTTGGCCTGGCGACCTGTCAAGGGTGTACCCCGCCTCTCGCCCTATGTCAGCTGGGATAGGCTCCAGCCCCCCCGCGACCCTGAAAAGGATAAGCGGAAGCAAATGGATGGATGGATGGAACCTTCTCTGTTTCTACCACTTTTACTATGATGCCCTCACAGCCACAACTTCACTTGTAGTGTATTTTGGGAACTTGAAGCAAACTCATGTCTGTAATAGGTGAACAGTGGCCCCAAGTGTATTTCAATAAGCTTAATTTAAATTTCACCTGAGTATTGTCTGAATCATCACTGAAATAGATGCAACTTAAGGAAGACTGGCCTTTTGCACAAGAGACATTTAAAATGTCAGTGTGAAGAATGTGTGTGTTTTGGATTGCTGTGCCTTTAAAAGTTTCTAAATCCTTGAACTTTCAGACTAATTGACATGAAAGTAACAGTACTCATGACAAGCAATATTAACCAGTATAACAGTTGGCTGGATTTCCTATAACAATTTCAATATCTGAATTTTCTTTGATGAACTCGCATAAAACAGAAACCACAGAACCACATATAAACACAGGCAAGGAATGAAAATGGAGAAATGGAGGAATACTAGCATACTCAAACAACAAAACCTTTTACAATAAGAGGCAGACAAACCAGATATTACTGATTGACGTCTGTCTTCTTTGGGTGGTAGTGGTAACACTGAGGTCTTGGAAATATTCTGTCCAAATAAACCTGAAAGATTCAAATGGCTGCGAGCTGGAGAGGAACCATGAAACATGCTCCAAGGATTGCCGATATTTAAGGCGGCAGAATTGCAGCTGTGTTTCTTTTGTTTCTCTGGCTTTGATTTTTCACATCACTCCATCCTGTGACAGTGCGTTATTTTCTCAAATGGTGACTGACAGGACAGGAGGGGGCAAAATGAGTCTTAAAATAAACAAACTCACAAAAAAAAAGAAATAATTTTCACAGTCAGTGGCATTCACTGTTTATGTATGGTCAGGCACATTTTAGAAATGCTAAAAATCTCTCATCTAAAGAAAAGAAAAAGCACTTTCCACGCCCGTAACATCAACTGTAATCAAACCTCAAACATGCATCATTCAGTGTGTTGCTGAGGAACAGATATGAATCTGTAGTGTTGACATCTTCACTCTAGCATTTTAGCCTGCTAAAAAAAAAATGATGACAGAGGAATCAAAACAAATTGATGTGCTCCTAATCTGCATATTGATTGGGAACTTCATCAGGCATCTCTAATGAGCGCACAAAAAACAGACTTTGAAGATGAGATTAGTAATTATGATGAAGTTGCCATTCAGAATTATATGCAGCACTTCAAATCAAGATCCCATACATTTAAACATAATCAATTACGATGTTTGTCTTTCAGATCTACAAGAGAGAGACTGCTCTCTGCAGATGTTTATGAGGTGGATGCTTTGAAGCGAAGTTTAACTGTAACAAGTCATGGTTCTAACTAAAGTTGAAGAAGGAGCCAGCGAGCATTAGGCAATTAGACTTTGAAGTGACAGTGCAGAGCGGTGTCCTGAACCGGAGCCCAGAGTCCAGATGCTTGGTGGTAGGATAGAGTTAGTAGATGACTAATGGGCCCTTCAGATGAGACGGATGAGGTGAAGGTGGAGAAAAAGAGGATTGCCTGGATGAAAGGCAAAATGACATAATAGCAAAATGACACACTTCTATGACACGTGCTTCACAAACAAGAGTCAGAGACTGATTGGTTGATCTTCCAACAGTCAACAAGCAAATTTCTCAAAAAAAAAAAAAAGAAGAATAAGGGTGCCTAGTCAGGCTAGAGCGTCAAGTTGAATTTAAACCCTGCACACAGCTGCCACCTTCTTAGCGCTGTCGTGGATAGTTTTTAGATCTGTATGTTCTTTCATTTTGAACCAAAAATGTCACCTTTATGATAAAGCAAGAGAAAAAAAATCTGGTTCACCTCAAGCCGTTGATTCTATTCTCCAGGGACCAATAATGAGTGCACAGTATTTTATAGTAATTCATGACATGCATGCTAGGCTATTGCACTTTGGAGAGGAGCGGTGGTCTGAACCCACATACGCTGCTGTCTCTAGAGCCCTGCTGCTAGCATGACTAAAAACAGTGACAAAATGTCCCTATTGCATCATAAAGTCAGCAAACAAAATAAAAAGTAAAAAACAAAACAAACACTGACTATCCATTTTGACAAATCCCTCGACTCTGGGGGATTCTGCCTGACAGATTGTGCTATTTTTTTATTTTTTTTCAGAATTACAGGATTTCAGCCATGCAGAGTTGTTGGTGTGGCCTCGGTTCCCTGGTGTGTTGTAATCCCATACCTATGAAAGCATTCTTCACTTCCTTGGGCAGATGTGTCCCCTGGTGTCCCCAAGTCAACCACGGCTGCAGCAAAGCAATTAAGTGCTGCTCTGCAGTCCCATCCCACTCGACTCTTAGCCAGCATTTTCACTTAGCACGCCGTCTCCCTCTCCAACAACAGCAAAAAAAACCTATCACCATTAAAGCATTGTGCTTACACTTGACAACCAAGCCTCTTACAGCACCGAGGGGACCACCACTGCCATGGCATCCTGATAATAACCTGTGCTACAGTACCTAGCCTTGCAACATGAATGAACACCACATATTAAGATGGTCAACTTTGTTCCTTTTCCTGAACTTGCCTTTGACTACATTAGACAACCTCAAGTGGCTGCATATAATGTGTATCAGACTGCCTGGCTTCATTCACTCTGTAAAAATAGCAATTTTCTGCTAGTACACTATTAATTTTTTATAGACATATTTATGGGTATTTCCGCTATATAAATGTGGGTGTGTTGAAAATAAAGGTTATGTCAGGGTAACTGCTAACATGAAGAGATGAACCTTTGTCACCGCCTCATGCCTTCCCTGTTACAGCCTCTGAGCTGTTTTTATCTTTGTCTAGTATATATCCAGCATATATTCAGCTCTCCTATTTTTGCCCCTTTTTCAGTGCAGTGTTTGATTACTTGAAGTCTGAACAAGATGAGCTGCATTTGATACAAGAAGAAGATGAAGGCATGCAGTTGTTGGTTTATTCCTTCCTTTGTTGCTTAAGAAACTGAAGCTCTTTCCCTGCTTTTTCAGTATGAATATACAGAGAGGTAACAACTGAAAGGAAATCCCAAACCTTTTTAAATAAGTGCTGGGCCTTAAAAGTCTCCTCTTCTTCTATTGGCTGCTCCTTTTGGTGGTTGCCACATCATCTGCCTCTCACTCCATCCCTAGCATCCTCCTCTCTCACAGCAGTCTTCCTCTTTTCCTCCTGCCTGGCAGCTCAATCTTTAACATCCTGTGTCCAGTATATCCACTATCCATCCTCTGCACGTGCCCAAACCATCTCAGCCTTACCTCTCCAACTTTGTCTCCAAACCGCTCAACCTGAGCTGCCCCATCCTGGTCACTCCCACAAAAATGTTGGCATTTTTAACTCTATAGAATGGCCTCCTGTCTCTTTTTCCTTTGTATTGATTTGCTGCGACCCTTCCCTGTGAGAGGCATGTTTACCTAAACCATGTCAGCAAGTGACCCTGAAAAGGAGGCACCTACTTTGACCATTGTTGGGGTAAAATTTCAGGTTTTTCTTTGCATTTGAATTGAATTTGTCAGCCCTCTGTGGCTTCAGTCCTTCAGGCCTAGAAGTTCAGAGAATTAATTTCAGTCTCTTAGATTTAGAAGCAATTTTTAAACCATTTTGTGGAAAAAAAATTAATAAATAAACAACCCAATATTAATTTTAGGAGTTCAGATGCTTTCTTTTTTTTTAATCTTTTTAATCTTTATCTGCTGTGTACTGAGTTGTTTCCTTTAAAGCTGTTTATCATTCATCATTTGACGCTTTCACTGGTTTCTTGCTCATTAGCAGTACAACCTTGTTTATGTTATACAAGACGTGTTTTATGTTTAGCGCAGTGTAAAAATCGGCAGCCACATTAAAGCCCTTCGGATCCGCTCTTTAGCAGCACATTAACCTCAGACTGGCAAACAAACACTTCGGATGCGTGCAGATAAAAGCGCAGAGAAACTGCAACTTCTGGGTGTCGTTCCAGACGTAAACAGTATTCAAAAATCATACTGACATTTTGTTTCCAGGTTCATTTTTTATGTCTGTGGATGGAAGGCTAATTTAACAGCCAGTAGCAGAAGAGGCCAAGAAGGCCACAGCTAAGCACTGTTGTAATTAAACACATCAGGGGTGGCTGAATGGCACTCAGTATAAAAAGTAAAACTTTAACCAAGACAACCTGACATCATGGCCCAGCTGGTGAGAGAACTCACATTTCATTCCACGATGCACTAACTTGAAGTCAGCAGAGGGCAAAAGGTTGATCATCTTGTTTCTTCTGAGGTGAGGCCAGTGACGTGCAGTGAGGTTTGTGATGAGCGAGGCGTTGCCTCACCTGCCTCCCCTGACTTTGATTATTTATTTCCCTAAGATTTTTGAGAAAAGGAAAACACTCATCACATATTAATAACGCTTTTAAACTGTAAAAGAAATAACCATATGTTCATAATGCACAACATCATGGCGCTTGGAATAATGTGGATACTGCATATGAAAATAGTTGTACAGGACAGTAGCCTCCAGCCAAAAAAAGACCTTTTTTCTTCAATATTATTATCACACTAACACTAAGCTAGAGAAACCAATGCATATCTGATTAACCAGTTCATGTATTTATTTTTGCCCTCAGTGTTTGGGGCTCCTGACTTGAAAAGAAACTTGAAGAAATACACGTTCCACAGTGAAGGAGAAGTAATGCACTTAAAGGTTACCTGCAAGAACAACTGTCCACCCAATTCAGGAGAATGCAAGGTTTAATTCAGAGACAATCCTTTTACCATGGCAACAACTGTGCTCTGTAGCCCAAGGCCAGCTCACTGATTTGGCTTTCCAGTGCCAATATAGTGGGCAGCCAGTCATTGCTTGGGCAGAAATAACTGTCACTGCATCACCACTCAATAGCTCTCTCGGCCCACACTCATTTCCTGCTTTTCACATTTGTAAAATGTTTTACCGGCACTTGGCAACTGTCAATGGCATTTAAATTCCATGATAGCTGCCCACTCAAAATAAATGAAGACATATCAGAATAATCAACCGCCGTGACACGCTGTGAGTCATCTACCAGATTAGGATCTATTTTTAATGGGTGCCATTTTAAAATCAATTTTTTATTTTAGACAAACTGCCAGAGTTATATTGTATGATCCCTGGCTTTGTGGTTTTGGCCACCATTATTTAGTCTGCAGGGAAAGTTAGATTATGAATCATGGCTCACCCGGTTTTGTCAAAAAAACGAAGCCAGGGAATCTGAGGAGTGATTCGAGGTCACTCATTTTTAGAAAAAACACAAGCCAGGCGACTTTCTCTCCATCCTAAGTGTATCCTTAGGATAGAGAAGGGTATCCTTTAAGCGGTCACTACAGGCCAAGTGCACCAAGTCACAGGAGCTTGTGTTAACATTTACCACCTGTACACCGTTTAGAAGACGCAGGGAGATCTAAGGAATGCACAGAAGATACTACAGTAGCAAAAAAGAATGTAGCCTCTCATGGGGAATCAGAAAGTTGTTTTTTTATCTAATATTTAATACCTTTGTGTTTACCTACCAGTGAGAGACCTTTGACTGAAATGTAATATTTCCTGCTGCTAGACTCTTAAGTGTTTTAGTAAAAATGCATCTGATGCTGGATAATCTGAACATTTTCATGCCCCTTTTTTTTTTAACAGACCACATGAGATAGACCTGATTGTCCCATTGTCAAATTTTAATCACTTCTTATGCTAATATTGATGGAATACATGTATGGAAAAATGTAGATACTAAAATATGCATTTATTAATTTACTTTACATGCATCTGTCATTTTTTTTCAGTCATTACAATTTTAACTCTTAGCGGCACATCCGTTGTTGTGATTTCTACAGAATTGCATCATCACAATATGACCCACAACACAATTTCTGCTTTATTTATTACCTGATGTGCACACTGTATGCAGCCAATGTCCAGCTTAGTTGAATCAGTTCCTCGTGTTGCTGGGTGAGTGGATAGATTTGAAATTTAAAAATCTCTTTGGTTACTGCTAGATCCCTTCTTATAATGAGACAGAGATAAAACAGGCCATGAAATAAAGTGTGAGTTTCATCCCAGTGGCTCTGCGTGCATTGGCTTAATAACAGCAGTGAATAGGGCTGCTGGGCTGTGCCAAAAGCTGCAGTAGAGAGCAGTGAAGAAAGGGGATCTTTTACAGCTCCCACTGTTATTAATAGAACCTTATTAATTACTCACTGTGGTATCAAATATAGCACAGACAACAGGCCTTGTCTCAGCTGGAAAGCCATGCAGAGCAGCTGAGCATGAAGCTGGCCTGAGAACAGCTGCTCAGTCCTAAAACACCTGAGTCCACAATGGACCAGGCAGACATGGCTCATCCTGCCCTCCATCAGCTGTCAGCACAGTGTTTACCTTCTTCTTGGATGGAAACAAGTCAGTACGAGCACCAAATTGAGTATCCAAAAAGACTTTGTTTCTCTACATCTAATTCTTTTAGGAGAACAGCACAACCTATTTGAGTGCTCCGGGGTGGCTGTAGCTCAGGAGGTAGATCTACTAATCTACTAATCGGAAAGGTTGGTGGTTCAATTCTTGGCTGCTTCACTCTGCATGCCAAAGTATCCTTGGGCAAGATACTGAACCCCGAGTTGTTCACTGATGTGTTTATTAGCATTTGAATGCTAGATAGAAAGCACTTGGGGTATGAATGGGTGAATGAGCCGTGCTGTATAAAGAGCTTTGAGTGTTTGAGCAGAAAAGTGCTAAATAAGAACCAATCTTCCGCTGGTGTTAAACTCTGTTCTTTTCTTGTCAGTGGCTTCGACTGCATTATATGTCTGTCAACAGATCTTACTGTGTGCATTTTATAAATCCTCCAGACTTGTTGAATATATTTGCTCCCCTCATGGAAAATTTTTTGAATCAGATGATTTCCAAGATTAATCATTTGCTTAAAAAACACACACACTTTCTCTCTCTCTGTGTCTCTAAATGTATCAATTTTTTAACATTTATAAAATATATATAATTTCTTGCTTAACAAAAATTTAAACGGCAAATGAATAATAATATTTATAGACACAATAAATTATTTATAGAAGTTAAGTACAACTAAATATGCACAATTTGAGCTTTTTATATTTAGTTTTTATACTATTATATTCCACTTCCACCCGAAGAACTCAGGCAAAATGCCGTCAGCAGTGACGGTCATTAAAATGTAGCAGTCATTATGGCAGATCATATAAATACACATCTTGCCTCACAGGTACAGCAAAATGCTTTTATGCTGAGCAGTATGTACATGTTGCCTTCATTGCGGGGATAATGTGCCAGACTGCACATTACAGCTACTTGACTTTCTGCATGTAGTGGAAATGCATTAGGCAGAGGATGCCATGCACTGTGTGGATGCAGAATCTGTGTCTTCTTTGTTTATTGTGAGTGGACCATTCTCTTATGCCCAGTGTCGAGTACCACAGTTCACATCACAGGCACCTTTCCAGCTGCACAATGGTTATGCTGTTGAGGAACACAATGACATGACCAAGGATGAGCAAGGCATTGTGTTATACTTGACCTATGGACTGGACAGTGTTGGAATTCAGTCTGTATTACCCATGCTGTTTATCCTATAGTCTTATATTCTATAAGTAAAAGAAGATAGAAACTAACATAGCATACATTACCTCAACATCAGGTGATCGTTCAGAAATAATACTCCTCCTATAGAGAGAGATAATCTGCAGTGCAATAGTTTGTTGTTTGGTACAAAAGACTCTTGGAGAAATGTGAAAATAACAGAGTATCAACCACTTGCAGAGAACCCTCTCTCATTGAAATTGCCTGCTCACTGCAGCCCCGCCAGTTGCCAAAGACTCCATTTCTGTAACCTTTTGTGGAACGCAATACGGGATCAATGAAATTGCAACAGCTGTGGCAATGGCTGTAATGCTCTCATGTATTGATCGCAGGTTGTCTGTGGCTGCAGTCAATAACCTGTAGATGTAACTAGGGAGCAGAGGTGGAAAAATCAGCCCAGTCCCAAAAGAGCTCAGCAATGTGCTTTCCACATAGACTTGCCATTAACAGATGATTGCATGGCTTGTGAAATGCTCAATAACAAATCTGAAGGAGGCTGTAATGATAAAAGTTTACTTTGTTGCTTGGAAGTCTCACAGTCTTGAATGCCACAGTTCCTGTAAAAGGGGCATTACCGAATCCATGAAGTTTATTGACCTGTTGGGTTTATTGACTTCTTTTAGCAACCAAAAGAATTGCAGGCTTCTAGTCTGGCATACTGTGTCATATTCCCACGACAGAATCATTGATTAAAAGAATCTGCATTATTAATACCAGTCTTTCTGTTCCTGATATGCATTTAATGCTATCTATTTACAAATGGAGTATTCATGTCCTGCTTTGATTTCCTACAGGCATGCTTATTACATTTATTGGCGATTCTAAATCTAGATTTTTTGTCTCTTGGTGGAGAACTGGCAACCTATCCAGACCTTGTCTTTCACTCAGTGTCATCTGGGATTGGCTCCAGGCCCCGACCGTTTGCGAGGGATTGCTGGCAGCCCCTAACCTTCCAGTCACGCAGGCCTAGAGAATGGTCAGCAAACCCTTGCCAACTGTCAGTCCCAAGTGTTAAAAACAAAGAAACTAGAACACTAGAAACCTCCTTGCAATTGTTTTGGCTGCTAGAAGGTTGCCGCAAGTTTGCATGGACGATGCTGGCTTGTCTGGAAAGGCTTACGGCCTGCTCAACAGCTACTTGCTATTTCCCTTCAACCTAAAAGCTGCATCTGAAATGTGGTAGTTGCAGCAGGAAGGCACAACTTTGAAGGTGAATGTTCTTTGCTTCTTATTTGTTTCACACTTTTTCAAGTTTCACTTCAGATTGGAGAGTAAATGGCAAGTGTTTTGTCAGGTTGCCAGACGGTCTTAAGGCGTGTGTGAAAAAATGTTTTTTTTAAATTTAAACACTCATATTTACTCATGAATCTTAAATGAATATTTGCCTGCAAAACCTGCAAACTCCATTTAAACGTTAAACTGACATTTAAGGTGGGTTAATTTTTAAACATGGTTACAGGGAACAGCTTATATATAGTTGCAGTAATTGTGGCTTGATCACCTGCTCCAGCGAACACTTTCAGTGGGGTGGAAGCTTTTGCAAGGTCATTACCTTGTCCAAGTACAAGTAGCTCATTGTAGGTTTGGGTACAGAATAAAGGAAGGATCAAGGGTGGGCAGTATGGACTTATTTATATACATGCATGAAAACAGGAATGACAGCAGTTCACCAAAGGGTGCTGCAGCATATGATCAACTAGTCATTCAAAGACAGGGGGAAAAAAGGAGATCCAAAACACAAGTGCTGAGTACTGGCTACTGAGTTTTCAAGGTGCTGCCCAAACACTGCAAGTCCAGGACTGGATGTCGATTTAACTGTATAAGTAGGCGTTATACTGCTGTTTAGGGGTCATTTTTGTTCGTTATAATTACATATGGTGGTCACATTGGTCTGAGACTGAGAGATCTCACATGCCAGAAGACTGGTACAAAATTGGTCATTTAAAAGCATTTGACATAAGGAGCACCGGCAGAAAAAGCCTCAATTTGCATAACTCCAGCTATCTTCTTTGGAAACCTGTGAGTCACAGGGTGTTAACCATGCTAAGCTCAGTTGATTCAGGCCTTTACAGAACGTCTATGATTGTCAGCACTATGACATTAATAACTCAATAGCCCACGGATCATTTCAGAGCTGCTCTGAGGCCATTTTCGATCCCTAAAGACTTTGTGTGAAGCTCTTAAATCTGTTAGTGGCAACCCAATCAGTGAGAGATCATCATTCTGTGGCTGCCAGCTCTCAAAGTGACCTGACAGTAAAACAAAAATGCCATCTATATGTAGTGAGCAGGTTTGGGCCAGAAAACGTCTTTAGTGTGACAACCACCGCTATAAACTGGATCCCTTTAAGCTAATTAGATTTTATTTTAACTAGATATACAATCTCAGAGTTGTTTATCACCACAGTAGTGACATGTTCCCTCTAATTATTATGTAGTACTGTTTGTGTGAATCTGTGTTCAACAATGGGTACAATTTTTCCCAGGCAATTATCGCTCCAGTGTCTATTTGTCTCACTGTTTCTCAAAGTTGAGCATTATAAATATATATGATTAAAATAACCAGATCTGTTGTTACTTTGTTTAGAACTAATTAAGATTTAATGACAGCTTTTAATGCTGCTGAATGGCTGACAACCAATAAATCATAATTTTATGAGCAGTGCATCTCCAAGGTATCACTGAGATTATGACAATAAAAAGGTTTTTTAAAAGATACTGCAACCAGCTCCTTGCTTTGCTGATGGCTGAACAATATTTCTGTATGGACCTCTTCAACCTACAGAAAATACAAGCCTATTTTTCCTAGCACATGTTTTTAACTGAAAAGCTGTGCATTAATGATGCTTGAATAGTGCACGGATTCTCTGCAGTGGCACTGCAACAAAGAAACTGGATTACAAGCAAATCAAAATTCATTAACCCATAATTGACACACACAAAAAGGGAATATGTTTTGGTAAAGTGGACTTGTCACCAGGTATGAAGGACTAGATCACAGCAGTGCAGCAGAACACTCAAGTCAATTTTACAGATTTTATTCACCACCGGGGAATCTGTCTGCACTGGCACATTGAAAATGCAAAACTCAGCAAGGTGTGAAATACTGGTCAGTGACTCGGTCATTGGCAACACTGTCCTGGGCACAAAGAGCTGTGTAGCTGTGAACTTTGGCTGAGCCAGTGTTGCAGGTGTACTGTGGAATCAACATACATGATGTCACTTTTGTCATGTGGCACCATTCACGAAGGCGAGAATGGAGAGCATAATGGCCTCATAACACAGAAAGACAGACGGCTATTCAGACCTATGGCCAATTCAGACTTACCAGTTAACTTGACATTCATGTCTTTGGACTGTGGGAGGAAGCCAGAGTTACCCGGGAAAACCCACACAGGGACTGGGAGAACATGCAAACTCCACCTAGACAGATGGATTCAAACCCTGGACCTTCCTGCTGTGAAACCACTGCACCACTGTGCAGCCAATGGTGCCTTATTTTTATATTGTCTTATAAGGTTATATTGTTGCCATGTTAAATTTAATAACGACAATACATGTGCAACAATTTAACTTTCAGCCACTGAATCATCATCACCACATGTTCTCATATTTTTTCAATCCATGTCTAATTCCACTTATTATTTATTGGTTTGGCTGATATTTATGTTGGGTTTTTTTTCATCTTTTTATGCAATAAAAAATCTAAACCAGAAACTATTAATTTTCAAAATAAAATTTTCATAATGTTTGCTTTAATTGCCCTGGGGATGTGTCGAGGATGTGCTTGGAGTCCACCTCTAGCAAACTACCCAGTGCTGAATTTTTTCTTTTTTCCTTTTAATTTCTTCCAGTCAAAATGTTGTTGGCTGAAGTGCGGCAGGGAAGAGATGTGCAGGAAACCCCGGGCATGAAGTTGGGATACTTGCTGTGTATTAAGGACCGCAGTTAGTCTAATTGTCAGTGCTTTTCATTTGCAGGGGCGAGATGAATCATTGGGGAAAATGATTTCTTTTTCCTGCTGTAACGGCTATAATCCAATCATTTGTCACTTCCAATTTGTGGTTGGAGAGCTGTAATGAAACAGTGAAAGCTATAGGATTAATAGACAGTTTCAAGCTGCCACCACATGCACCACTACGACAAGGAGAGCTTGATGCAGTTTTGCTGTTCTGGGATATTTTGCACTGACTTTATATAGCATGTCTTGCTGGTAGCCATAGAGTTGCCTAATTGGCTTACTTTTGGCTATAATAAAAATGTTTGGGATTGCTGTATGCTGTGGTGGGTATATCATGTGTAACAGTGTGGAACAAGATGTTCATTCGTGGTTTATTTTTTTATTTATTTTTTTGCACACAATGTCACAAGGAATATATGTGCTGCATCCATCAAAATAAATAGAGCCAATGTAAAATCCAGTCTGGTGGTTAGAGGCATGATCAGAACGGCCTGAGTAATCTCAGATCTGGTTGATTAAGTCCGTCACTTAGAGAAAATCATGACACATTCAGTAGTATAATTGTATGCATCAGTAGTCCACCAAGGCCTAATAAAACGTAGAAAAAGAAAGCAAGTATGACTGAGCCTTGTAAAGTATGCTGATCTGAATCAGTCTGTTGATGTTACTAGGCCTTGACATTTTTCAAGGGAGAGTTGCCTGAGTGTAGCTCTGAGCATACAGTGGAGCATGTACTCTAAGCATCATTTGGAAATAAATGCCAAGAAAAAAAAATCCTGAGAGCTTTGTTTATCTTTTCCAGCGTTCTGTAGGTCTTTGTTATCAGAACTCAAACATGCACAATGTTCTTTTCATGCTAGAGGACATAAGTTTATGAGCAATGACCTACCTACAGAGACGTGCAAAGTAATTTATCAGTTAGATGATTACAGATCCGGCGCTTCGATTTTAGTTGCCTCTATCCGTCTATTTACCTTTTCCCACACTCCAGGGCACAGTGTGTGGGGAATAGCAGAAAAAAAGCAGGATCTATTTTTCTTCATCAGATAACACTATTTCAATTTGGGAAGCGTTGCTGCCATTTTAGCTCTCTGAACTGCTTCATTGGCTGCCAGAGAAGTTTGCAAATTGTTGCTGATTAGACTGTTTTCAGCGACAGAACAAAAACTGCCAAGTGAATCCTCTTGATAGTACAGATTAATTATTATTGAGAACATTGCTGCTCTGTTTGTTGCCTTGAGATGCATGCAGGGTTATTTGATGAGAAAAGGTATTTCCTATTAGATTAGTTCTTATTCAGATTTGAAAATATGTTTACCAGTTTCATTAGAAAGAAAATGTGACTATATGAATATGCAGTCATGAATATACAGGACCCACATCTGTCATTGTTTTCTTCCTCTGATGGCCTTCCGTGGTAATGAAATTCCAGCAGCACATTTTGAAACATTTTCAAATCTTTTGTATCTTTGTCTCAGTTTTGTGCCACCATGGGTTTACTTTGTTTAAACACTGTTTAACGCTTTTTTTTTTTTTTTTTTTTTTTTTTTTTTTTTTTTGTTTGTTTTTTTTTTTTTTTTTGTCTTCACCTT
>VUQK01013842.1:30053-41880 GCA_015106715.1 Bujurquina vittata
TTTTTTGTACTCCTGTATTTACAATTGTGGAATTGTTTGCATTGTGTGTGTGTGTGTGTGTGTGTGTGTGTGTGCCTGTGTGTGTGTGTGTGTGTGTGTGTGTGTACAGAGTACCATGAGATGCCTGGTCTCATTGTGGCTCAGGGCTCTTTTCTCCTGCTAATATAGCATTTGATAACTGTGGTTGTGTTTATAAGGTAAAATTATTCACTGTTCTTATATTATTAAGAATTATTATTATCATTAACACAAAAAATTCTTGTCATATTCAGTTTTTCTATTGTTAACAAAATCCCACTAAAATGGAAATATCTTTTCCACCTTATGCCAGAGAGCTCCACATTTCTCCAAAAACTATTAAACACACATGCACGAGTCCCTGTTGCACTGGCTGACATCCTCCCTCTTCACTAACACATTTTGTAGTTTTTTATTTACTCCACATACACAGTCTTGCTGTATAAACTCGTTGGCAGAACTCCACTGCAGAAAATAGTCCCCAAGACACACCAGGTGTTTGAGTACACTTGGTTAGAGCAGCAGTCTCCATCACTTCTAATTGTTTCTGTTTAATTTTAATGTAAAAAGGTCTTCAGTAGGAATCAGTGGCTTTGAACTGAGCGCTTCAGACGGCATAGGAGAGATGAACTAATGCCTCAGTCACATGGGCCTAGAGACTGTTTAGCAACCCCTGGCAACTTCTGGTCACTGAAAAAATGTGTATATCTTGACTGATTGGAGAGTGGTTACAAAGAGGATGCTGCACCAAAAACACTGTTGTGATTGCTTTGGTTGTTAGCAAATTGCCACGGTCGTCTGTGGTTTGCATGGAAGATGGCAATTTGTCAGCAAACACTTGCAAACTACTTGCCAAGTGGTAGTGGAGATGTAAAAAGTGCAACACAAGTTTTTTTGAAAGTGTTGGTTGCAGCAATAAGACAATTTGCGTTGCACTTTTCACAGCTGCACAACTGTTTAGTGAGTATTTTGCAATCACTTGCAGACAAGTTGGTGTCTTCTGTGCATATTACTGGTGACTGCAGCAGTCTGCTAGCGACCAAAGCCATTGCAAGGTGGATTCGGTGCAGCACTGTGTACTTTTTTGTGACAAATTTCACACTTGAAACCACCAGCCACTGCCACTGCCTGTAGTTCTTTTCCCAAGTGGCTGGCGGTTCCCAGATAGTCACTGAGCAGTCTGTATGCCTCTGTGACTGGAGCCTAACACTCTGTTAGTTTTGGTCTTTTCATGCTAAGTGTTGGCATTATTCAGGCCAAGTTGCACCGTATATTCCACTGAGTACATGTTCCACTGTGGTCAAAGAACACGATAGTTATCCACCATCAAGAAAATAATCATTTTAATATCAATTTTAGCATCAAATGCTATCAAAGTCTGTAAATCTGTATTTCTTAGCACTACATGCATGCTGGCATGTTTCAGAATGTCCTCTCACATAGTTTAAAAGCAAGAAGTCTCTGCTTCACTAACACTGTGATCAGCACTCCGAAACACAGCTGACTCACACTCTTCAGTTTGCTCTGTGTTGTTTTAATCAGTGCTATCAAACTTGTTAAGACATCAGGCTGGGAAACAATCTTGTGAACAAGGTTACCACCCAGTCATATTCGGAGCTCTTCATTGCACTCATCTGTCTTCAGGTTGATTCTGTACAGACTGAGCTGATCCATGTGTTGTGTCCCGTCTCTTTTAGCTGGTCCTTACAGTGGTCTGGGGGAAATACTCTACAGAGAGAGCGTCCCCATGCACACTTTTGCCAAGTTTCTCTTCACCTCCCTGCTACCTCATGATGCTGAACTGGCATACAGAATTGCACTGAGGGCTATGAGGTGAGTTGCATGCTGTCTGTCTGCTCAAAAAGAAATAAGACCAAATGTGCTTAAACTGAATTTTGAGAAAAATCCTGGACCCCTACAGTGTTCTGAAAAAAACACAAACGAACAAAAAACATGTCTGAAGACAAAATATTTCACTTTACAGAAAAACTAGAATTTTCAGTGAATATTTTTGGCTGAGAAACTAAGCTAACAATACCAGGTGATCATTTTCAGTCAGACATCTTTCACGTTAGAAGGAATTAAGTTGGAGGGTTAACGATGGCGCTCAGTCTAAGTCATCCTCCAGACATTCACTAAAGGGATTCACACGACTGGCCGAAACAGGAAGAAAAGCTGCATTTACATAAAGACAGATTAAGGCAGGATTTTTGATGACACCTTCTACTATAACCCGCCTCTCTGCCTGCTTTAAGTCTCCTCTGGTTCCTAAAGCAGAGATGGAGGAAGGAGAGGGGCAGACTGAGGAGCTATGTGGGACACCGTTTAATGACAAAACCTCCTTTTGCTGTAATATTCACTGAATAATTCATCAGTGCTGAGGCGGGGTTTTAGAAAAACGTGTGAATAATAAATACACAGTGTTGGTTTTCTTCCAGACCACCACGGGAAACTTTATTTGCTCTTGTTCAAATTAAACCTCTCTGATTTTTATATTATGTAAATCAATCAGACCCCCCCCCCCGACTTAAATTACAAAAGAGGATCATTAAGGTTCATCAGCTTTAACTGGGTAGAACATCTCTGTGGTTTGACGGAAAAATAGCTGTTATTTTTAATTCCATCCTTTTCTCAGTGTTCATAGCCCAAGGCAAAGATCCACCTGAGCTCAGGTGTGTGGACACACAAAGAAAAACTAAGAAAACCATTTCACTCTGATAACTTATTCTTCTGTGAGGTCACATCTCTTGCTGTCTAATAAAGAACTAATAAAGTTTTTTTCCTCTGCACTCAGGTTGCCGGTCCTGGAGTCCACAAACCCCTCCGGTGACTTGTCTCGACCTCACCACATAGTATCGGTGGTGCCCAACCGATACCCTCGGTGGTTCACTCTGAGCCACATAGAGACCCAACAGTGTGAACTGGCCTCCACAATGCTCACTGCTGCTAAAGGTACCCAAACATACTATGAATTCACAGTGGAATGGTTCATTTCGAGGGTTTTTACAAGGTTCAAATAGTAAATGTAAGGCTTTTTATGATCCTACAGAATGATTATATATATATATATATATATATAATAAAAACAGAACTGATGGAAAAACAAGCAGAAAAATGCCTAATATCAGGGGCGTTATTAACAGCTGTGTATTCATGATAACTATGTTATTATTGAGAAGGGCTAAATTGCTATCCCAATCAAAACATCTATTAATATGTTTACATTACTGTGCAGAAGTCTTGAGAGCTACTTCAGGCAGACAACTCCAGCTGCCATCATGCGCAAATAACACCCCACCCCAACATCCACGTGCAGGCTCCGGGGTCATGTTTATTCATCACTCAGGACACAAAGGCAGGTTAAACAGCAAAAAGCAAGCTTTTACTGGCTGCCAAAAGAACCCAAAAATAACCAAAGTCCAATGAGTTACACAAAAAGGCTCACAAGAAACACACAGAATGAGGGAGACGAAATGACTGATTTTGACAAAGACAGCGCAAAAGGCGGCAGTGTGTGCACAAAGGGAGGGAATGGAATAAGACAGGTGGAAACATTCAAACACAGAAAAGCAGTGAGGGCAGGGTGGATAACCACAAAGGAGGGGGGGGGTGACAAAAGCAGGAAGTATAAAACCAACAACATGAGAAAACCAACCTTCAAAGTAAAAGAGGAAGTAACCAAAAAACAAACCTAAAGAGAGGAAGGCAGGAAACGATGAAGACTCGGCATGGTGAGAGAGTAGAACACACAAGCAACGGGAAGAAAATAACACAAAAGAACTAAAAACTAAAAGATTCCATGGAGGCGTCAACAGACTGAACTGCGATTTTAATTCAGTTTTTTTATCAATATCACAATATTCAGAAATAGTTTGACCAGAATAAATTGTGAAATAAAAATCTGACAGCCCTACTATCATTCTGATGGTAATATCCTTTATGCCGCTTATCACCAATTTCAGTACTTCCACCAAATCTGCGGCGATTATTTTCAGATACAATGAATTAAATTAAAACAGCCAAAACTAGGATAAACAGTGAACTCAGAAGATGCTGCATCTTCTCCACCTGATGGCGTCAACTTAACCTCCTTAAAAAGGACTGAACGGCCTCCTGTCAGAGCAATCTCACTTTTAGTTTAAAGGTACTTAATGTCTCCTGACATCTGCAGTCATATACAAAACGAAAGCTAATCTTCCTACCTATGGCAAGCGCGAGAAACAATTTTCTAAATAAAACTTTTTAGGACACTGGGTTAACTCCAGGCTTTTTTTAAAAGGTTTTTTAAGACCTGTGGGTACCCTGGACGAGTAAAGGCTGGAGTCCAGTCAAAACAAATTAGTTCCGACTGCATGTAGTCTGATTCCATGTGAAGGGAAAGTGTTTTTAGCTGTTTCAAAGCACCACATGGAAAGAGGGTGTGAAAAGCCTGTCACCCTTAACAGTTGGTAGCAAGAAAATTGAGCCAAACTGAGCTGTGTGCAAACAATACGATATTCAGGTCACACTTTGTGCTGTGTTCACTCAGTTACATTAATTAAGATTTTACTTTAAATATCTTTTGGAAATGTGTGATCAAAGCACATGGGAAATGGAAACAGAGTCTTAGACAGGCAATATATGTTCCAGTAGACATAACGACACAGTTTGGAACAATCTTTGCTTGAAGGCATCCATTCAAATTCAAAGAATTTTGCACATGTGAACAGCTGCTGTGTGTGTGAAATGGCTGGGAATGTTGAGGAAAGTTGCCAAAAGTTGGAAAGATGTGACACTGGAAATATGTGGCAGAAGGTTAAACCCAGGTATGGTTAAAGCACGTGCCTGGCGACATTCTGTATTTTATATATGATCTTATCAGGCACACTGCTTTGGGCTAGGGTATAGAAGCCCCACCCACTTGCTGTTAACGAGGGGCAGCGAAATCAAAATTAAGGGGTGCTGCAAGTGAATTAAAACCTCCAGACAGTGAATGCACTGAGGGACCACATCCAGTGTCTAAATAAAACTTATTTTAACTGCAAGTCATCCAAAAGTCCTCCAGCAAATTGAAGGAATGATAAAAATAGGTTCCCTTTAAATTATCATTTTTTTTCTGAAAGACAAACGTATCATGAAATGTTTATTAGGTTTTAGCAACAATTTTCTTCCATTTACATTTGAGTCGAGTGACAGATTGAGAAACGATCTCTCGAGTATGCTATGCTACTGAAGCTAAAGTATCACATACACACAGATGGTTGTGTGGATATAAAATAGTCATGTTTTGTAAAAATTTAAAATGAATCAGATAAATCAGTCTTATAGAAAAACACTTGTCACCATAAGCAAGAAGTTGAAAGTGATGGGCCTCGCTGTCTCCCTTTGTTTTGTTACCAGGTGATGCTCGTAAGCTGGAAACTGTGTTAGAGTCCATCCAAAAGAACATCCACTCCTCCTCCCACATCTTTAAACTGGCCCAGGATGCCTTCAAAATCGCCACTCTCATTGACAGCCTGCCCGACCTCACGCTGCTCAAGGTCTCCCTGGAGCTGGGCCTTCAGGTAAACAACACACACACAAACAAACACACACACACACACTATATTGTGTGGACTCCATAAATCCGTATTTTGTACAGGTGATGAGGATGACCCTGTCTACACTGAACTGGCGTAGGAGAGAGATGGTACGGTGGCTGGTCACCTGTGCTACTGAAGTTGGTGAGTTTGCTTTGCATGATTTTTTTTTCTTTTTATTTGTTTGGATTAAATATCAGCATGAAGAATGACCTAATGTTGGTTAAATTCCTCAGGAGTCACTTTAGTCATCTGACTTGCTTAGTGAAATATATTTAAGCCCTCTAGTGCTGGGGACTATTTCTTTTCTGATCAGCTGAAGGACATTTTAGATATCTAATTCTTAATTTGAACAGTCTGAACTTAAACATCACAGTGACACCAGGCTTTGGGACATATAGCTGCCTGTTATCAGTTTGGATACTATTACCTAAGGTAACTGTTACAGTACAAGAGTCCCTTTGCTTTAACAAAATAAATACGCCTTTGCATTTAGCTTGTGAATGGTTGCTATATGTACAGATGGTGTGTAGCCTAATATACAATTCTGAATGTATTGATTTTAAGTCCCTGTATAATGAAGACTGGAAGCAGGTCCTCAACAACATTACCAGCAGCAGATTTTAACTGCAAACCAAAATATAAACTGTTCAAAATGTAAATAAAAAAGGGACCAATGTTTCTACTTTTGCCACAGCGGGTAGCACCACATGTTTGATTTCACACAAGAAAAATATAGACTCATCTTGAATTTGGTGGCAGTAATGCGTCTCAAAAACATTGGGACCAGGCCATGTTTCCCACTATGTAGCATTCCCTTTTCTTTTAACAGGCTGTAATACCTGGGAACGGAGGAGACCATCAGCTACTGTCCGGTGGCCCAGGGTGCTTGGGGGGACAGAGTTGAAAAACAGGAGGAGTCACAGGAAATTATTAGAAAAATAGGATTTTTGTTTTAACCCAGAAATTAAATTACAAAAATGCTGAGCTCATAAAAGAAGTCAAACAAAACTGAACTCAGGTAAACTGGGACTAAACAAACCTGCTGCACAAACAAAACATAACTGATCCTCACAAAGAAATGACACAAGGGGTTTATATACTCTGGCTGATCAGACCATTAACCCACACAATAGGGGAAACTAAACAGAATACAATCACCAACAAAACTAAACACCACAGTACAGCTAAGTTTGTTAAACAACTAAACATCACAAAATAGAAAGCAAAATCTTAGACTTTAAACACAAATTTAATTAACTAGAAAAAAGGCTTATTTAACTAAAGAAAAGCTAAATTCCCCCCTCTCCAGTAGGAACTGGTGGTGCAGTCCAATTAGTCCATTGATCTCAGCCCTGGCCAACATCTTTAGTCAGGTAACTCCCAGGAATGAAAACTGGTAAGTATGGATAAAAAAAAAAGAAACAAATTAATCATAAGAAAGATGAACTATAGGTTGAGAAAAAATACATAAACTAAATGTGCACGCTTACAAATAGAAAGTGCATTTAAACCAACCAACCAATTTATTGCAAAAATAAAATGAGTAGTGCATAAGGGAGTTACCGACTTTGATGCTGTGTGGCCATGCTGTATGATCTTTTTGTTTTCTTGTGTATTAGGATTTTTAGTTTGCCTTTGCTTCCTGTTTTCCTCATGTTGGCCTTCCCATAATCTGGGTTCAATTGTTTTTCCTTTGGTGTCTAGATTGTTTGCTTTCCATGCCCCCTGTTCTGTTATAGATCATATGTAGGTTTTGTTCTCATGTCTTAGTCCTTCGTCTCATGTCTTGTTTGGTTTTACATCCCTGTGTTGCATTTAGAGTTTGTCATGGTCTGGTTTTGTCCCTCTGTGTTAAGTTTGCACATGCATTATGTTTTGCCACTTCCTGTTTTATTTTGACGCTCTTGTGTTCTTTGTGCCTTGTATTTGGTTTTGCTTCCCCTTGTCTCATTGGTATGATTTTGTTTAGCCTTGCTCATCTCCTGTTGCCCGTTCCCTCATCATGCCTTTGTGTATTTAGTGCCTGTGTTTCTCCCTGGTCCTGGTTGCGTCGTCGTCAGTGTTTCTCTCTCCTGCTGTGTGTTTCCCAGTTTAGTTTTTCCTTAGTTCTCCCAGGCTTGTTTTGTGTGTTACAGCCTTGGTTGAGATTTTGAGTTTTTGTGTTTGGTATCATTCGGGTCTTCACCAAATAAAGCTGTTTTGAGTTTAAGTTCTGTCTCCCGCGCCCTGCGTTTGGGTCCACCCCTCGCCACACACAGCCCCTAACCGTGACAGCTACTGGACTTTTGGGCAAGGAATGATGTCCCATTCTTTTCTGAATTAGGATTCTAGGCCTGGAGTTGGCCACCCGTGCTTTATATGGAATAAATTGTGTGTGCTTGTTTGTTTTAAAGCACACTGTTTATTTTAATTTTTACACTACTGGCATTAAAGTACAATACAATTCACTTTCTCTTTCCATTGCACCATACAGACCACTTCTACATGTATGGAAAATGCCCTGTTGTGGGAAGAGAATAGCAAACAGTAACAGAAAAATTGTAAAGCTGTTTCTGCCTGTGAATACTCGAAGTTTGAGGGACGTTTGAGAAACAGCAGGTCAGACTTCATAAGTGGGTTCTGGAGAGCTCTCTGCAAGGGAGAAGGAATGACTGGAAGGTCAGTAATTATGGAAGATTGTGGGCTGTTGGCTGATTAAGTAGGCCTTATGTTTGGCCTTGAATACTGAATCCCAGCGGCTGATTTCCCTGAAGTGGACAGGAAACGGAGTCCAGAGTGAGGGAGCTCTATAGAGGAACACCCTCCTCCCAGATGATTTCTTGTGAATGCAGGGGAGTGACAAGGGGGTCCCTGTTTCTGTGAGCGCAGTTTGAATGGATTCATTGAGAACATGCCAGCTGGTGATGCAGAGTGGGGCCACATCATATAATGTCAGAGGAATTAGAAACAAACTGTCCAATTACAATGTAAAAAGCCATTGCAAGAATGATGCCATATTTCAGTTAATGATTTTAATTTACAAGGTTGGGTGAGAAATAATCTGGTGTTATCTGTTATCTGATCACAATTATCCTGGATATAGTTCTTAAATACAAATACATGATCTGGCCATTGCTTCTGCTAATGAAAACTAAGGTTGAAAATAAAGAATGGATTATATCGTTTCAAATGTATTTTGTCTTCAGGGTTTGGTTCTTAACAGGAGATAAAGGGAAGACGATAAAATTTTGAATACTTTTTTTTTTTTTTATGATATCTAGATTGTAGAATTCAAAGGAGCTGCCTGGCTTGTTTTGGTCAACAAAGCCAAAAATAATACTAAAACCTACAGACCTCTGAATATTTTCTTACCTTATTACCCTGTTTGGAGCTCATAGTCCCACACTCTTTGAAACACAAATATTTATAACTGCTGTAAAACATTTAATTTGATATTATAAAGGCTCAATAATGGTCTAAAACATCTAAAGTTACATAAAGTTGCACGTTACTAAAGGAAGTCAAAAATGTATCTATTGGTCACTGTTTCAGTAATTCAATGCATTTGGTGCCAAGATAAGAATTTCTGGCAGTAGGGACACTTAATGTTTGGTTTTCAGGGGGGCTAAGAAATCAACAGAATATCAACAAACTTGTTGTTTTGTGATGAAGCTATGTTTTGTTTTGTTTTTTCATCAAAGAGGGCACCATATTTAGGAAGGCATTGTTAAATAGAAAAAAAGTAGATCCTCTACATTTCTAGTAGTGCGCCTTGTGGAACAACACAATAAAGATTAACACTGGTAAGAGACTTTATATCCAGATTTTGGCCAGTTCTTAAAAAAGGCATAAGTCCACCAGTTAATAAAAAGTAGTAAACTCTGTTAAATTTAATTTTGAGTTTCAAATATTTTTTTACTCATTTTACAAAAACCTTATATATTGCCAGATCTTTGTTCCTCTCCTACACACCTGTCGTATAAAATAGATATGCAAATTTAGATTTGCAGCATTTCAGTTCTAGACTTTAATTGGTTAATATAGTAAATGTAAAATTATGTGTTAAGTTCTAGCATATTTACGCAACATTCAGCATTGCAAGCTTCACCTTAAAAAAACCCTTATAACTCTCAAGCTAACATTTCTTTTTCTATCTTTCTAGGTGTGTTTGCCCTGGACAGTATCATGCAGAACTGGTTCACCCTCTTCACTCCCACTGAAGCGACCAGTGTTGTGGCCAGCACTGTCATGTCAAACAGCACTATTGTCCGCCTGCATCTGGACTGCCATCAGCAGGAGAACCTGGCCAACTCCGCCCGCACCCTGGCCCTGCAGTGTGCCATGAAGGACCCCCAAAACTGTGCCCTCTCAGCTCTGACACTCTGTGAGAAGGACCACATTGCCTTTGAGACAGCCTATCAGATTGTACTGGATGCAGCTGCCACTGGAATGAACTACACACAGCTGTTTACAATAGCACGCTACATGGAGCACCGCAGTTATCCGATGAGGGCATACAAACTAGCAACATTAGCCATGACTCATCTGAACCTCAGCTACAACCAAGACACACACCCGGCCATTAATGATGTGCTTTGGGCGTGTGCTCTCAGCCACTCATTGGGTAAAAATGAACTGGCAGCCGTCATCCCCCTAGTGGTAAAGAGTGTGAAGTGTGCCACTGTCTTGTCTGACATTTTGCGGCGGTGCACTCTAACGACGCCGGGCATGGTGGCGCTACACAGTCGCAGGAACTCTGGAAAGCTGATGTCGCTGGACAAAGCTCCACTCAGGCAGCTACTGGACGCCACGATCGGGGCCTACATCAACACAACGCACTCTCGGCTGACGCACATCAGTCCGCGCCACTACAGCGAGTTCATCGAGTTCCTCAGCAAAGCCAGAGAAACATTTCTCATGGCACATGATGGACACATCCAGTTCACACAGTTTATAGACAACTTAAAACAGATATACAAGGGCAAGAAGAAGCTCATGATGCTTGTTCGAGAGAGATTTGGTTGAAAGACGATCATATGACCAAAACTGGCTTTGGTTTTTTTTTGTTTTTTAAACTTGAGTCTTGTTTTTTTTATCCTTTCTAACTTGAAGTGAAAATCCACCTAAAACAACATTCATGTGAATCTTATTCCTGTGATTTGGGACTGCTGGGTCTGAGGTGGTAACGAACAGGATTTCCTTAAGGCAAATATTTAAGACTGATGTTAAAGCAAACCTGTGTGATGTTAACACAGACAGATTCTAGTGCTGGGCAGCCCGAAAAGTTTTAGAGGAAATCGTCTCCTTAAAGTGACAAGTTTAAAAATTTGGGGAAAAAAGAGACTATAAACCATAGGAGCAACACCTGGGGCCAAGACTAAAACAGAGTGTACGCACTTTTTTTTTGTTTGGGAGATTTGGGGCTTTTCATACTGGTTCTGTTCTCATTCAACTTGTGAGGTTGACCATAAATAGATGTACAAATGCACCAAGTCTTTTGTCACATATAAATAATTCTGAATGTGGACTTAATTGCTACTGGCGGATGGCTAATTGCTGTGCGGTGGCTATGTTTGTCCCAAGCTGTCCGCTCTTACAACACGTACAATCTTTACATCGGCCAAGACGGTGCTGTAAATACAGACACTCCCACTGGGTTTTGAACCTTGATCTTTAATCAGATATGATGTAACTTGAAAATTAGCTTCACCCCCACAGGCAGTAGCTACAACCGTAGTCATCGTTGCAGCAAGAGCAATGCCCAAAACTCTATCTGCCAGTGCTTGTGTGTCGACATGCCAACAAACTTGGCAGTTCACGTACAAAGACAGCGAAGAAGAAGACTGCTAACTAACAAACATAAATGTATACAATGCACAGTGTAATAGTTTTGCAGTGTTTCATGGGGGGAAAAACGCTTATCTTCATTTCTAAGAAAACACCACAGGGTACCTCAATAGACCAGACTTTGTATTTGAGGAGTGGTCTGCACACCGTTTATCTCTGGCCCCTGGTATTGATGTGTATAAAAACCAATGTTTTTAGTTTGCAGAAGGAGAGAATTGTCACTTTGTGGAAGTTCATGCATTTCCCATTACATATGAAAATGTGAGGGTTTCAGACCGAGTATTTCCTGTATTGTCCAGTGGCAAAATGTCTGCCTTGCACTGCTCCTGCTTCCCTCAGCTAACGTTCACAGCCTCAAAGAGAAGACAAATGGCTTTAAACCAAATGGACCATCTGAAGTGACGAGTACCTCTTTTAAAGGA
>VUQK01013846.1:9821-27196 GCA_015106715.1 Bujurquina vittata
AAATAAAAGTGGCTCTGCTGGCGACAGGGGCGGTACCCTCCCTTGCGTTTTTTTGCGTTTTCGCTGTCCCATTAAAAAATCCCCCCCACCACCGCCACCTATTTAAAAAAAAAAAAAAACGAGCGGTGCCTGTTAATGCGTCGCTGAAAGGCTGGTCCGGGGGGGCAGTCAGGTCTTCAGCTAAACATAGCGGACGTTTGAGTCCCGGTTTGTTTCCTTGCAGGAGATCGCCGTCAGTTTTCAGCCATTCCTCACGTTCCTCTCCTCTGCTCCTGACATCAACAGCATGCTTGTAGCTCTGCAGGCACCCTACCGGACAACCTGCAGCACTGGGCCCGGCCTGTGCAACACTGAAACCTGCACCACAGCGTCAGGCAG
This sequence comes from Bujurquina vittata, assembly GCA_015106715.1. Lineage (NCBI taxonomy): Eukaryota > Metazoa > Chordata > Actinopteri > Cichliformes > Cichlidae > Bujurquina > Bujurquina vittata. Next base: position 10,200 of record VUQK01013846.1, read on the forward strand.
CCAACCACTGCACACTCCCCACTACCAAAAAAAAAAGAAAAGAAAAAGAAAAAAGTCAGGTAAAAGTGTTCACACAAGTATGGAGGGCCAGTGTGGCTGCACATATATTTTTGGATGACTGTGCAGATGTGCGTTTAGAGACCCAAAAGCTTTTTTTGTTTGTTTGTTTTACTTTAAATTGTATGTTATGCACTGTTAATGCACTTGGTAATGGAGCAAAAACCTGCTCTAAGTCAGAAGAATAATCATGCAATAACCATGCATTTTCTTAGTGTATCAGTTTGAATATGCACCACCTTTGCATAACATTAAATGACATTAAGCATCAAATTCTGTCGTTTTCACAAGTAGTTTATGGTGCAATACATAACCCAACCTTGCTGATATAGTTTTAGAAATGCATTCAAGATAATATGTACATTATTTATCTCACAGTTAGGGCATTTATGAACATTTCCAATAATAATTATCAGTTCACAAGATAAAAAGTCACTTATTAGTGGCAAAATGCACTGAATTTTGAAGCACAGATAGTACTCAGTTCATGATTCGTTTACAATTAAAAAAAATCACTTTATTAGCAGTAAAATACACTAAATCTTTAGCATCTTTAAATACATGGTTAAGGTGCATCCTGCTTTGTGTGGCTTTGTTTAACATACAATATGCAGTCATTTGCGTAATATATTACTTATGTAAGCGCTTAATCTTGGAAGTTACACGCAATGCAGTATAGTAAGTGCAGTGGAAGTACATGATTTAGCTTTTCTCTGTTTTGCTCATAAAGGAACAAAAGCATGTGGTTTTACAAAATGGAAATACGCACATCTCCAGCTGCTTTAAAACCACTTTGCACCTCGAATGCAATCACTGAGCACCAGTAGTTTTGCTCACTAATCTGCCCTGGCAGATAATTGACTGGGTGTATACTTGTCAAAGTAGATTTACTATGTACAGAGTTCACTTGAGATCACATTACACATGCATGGATGAGCCAGGTATCTGTGCATGCGGCAATGATGTAAAAATACATACATATGCGTGTAAACATATAGACAGAATAAATTTTAAATTATGTTTTAGACATAAATGTATTTTTCATAAAGCATGCAAGCATATTTTTAACCTTCAGAACGGTGATGATTAAGTGTAAGCTAACACTATGAAGGCAGGGTCAAAGACTTCCGGGTTCAAAGGGATTACATATTGTTTCTTTTAGGGTTATTCTTTAATCTTCTTGTCTGTTACATGTGCAAGAGACAGGAAAGCACAATAATGAAGAATAAATCAACAACTGCCATCAAAGACCTTTGAGCAAGAAAACAGTAAATCACCAACAGCCAGTCCTCATTTTCCCTGAAGTGTTATGTGTGTCTGTGTGTTATTAAAATGTGCATTTTGTAAATAACTAACCAGCTAAACCAGGCCTATTGAATGCAGGGGAATCTAGGCTAACAGTGTAAATTAGCATTTAATGACTACGCGTGTGCAGTTTAGTTTCAAAACATTTACTGCCTGTGTCACATTTTAATGTTTAAACAAGATGCAATTAAAAAGTTTCACAACTACCACCATGGAAAGCAAAAACTGTAGGTGTGTTTCATTTGTCCACCATCGCCTTTAAACTTATATTTTTGTGAAGTGTGGCACCATCTCCAGCATTCCTGCGATGTCTTGGATGTATGGACTAGCATAGTCGTCATGAAGTTTTAAGGGTACTCAAATGAAATTTCAACTTATTGGACAGAACATTTATGTTTTAAACTCATTCTAAATTATCCTTAACTCTGGCAAGGCATGGTCTTGTATTTATTCTATTGATGATATATATTTTTCTATGCATGTCCTTTTTTCTGTATTGTTTGAGCCAACACTGTTTGGTGCACTGTGACTTTAAATGGCAAGCAGACAGTATTATATGCAGGAATATACATAGACTGAATACAATGATAGGGTTAAGTGCTGACTGCAAACACAAAATAGGACAAGAAACTGCAATGCCAGCAGAGTAAACACAAAGACCTCTAGATTAACCATAGCAGTTCCTTCTTCTATACCCAATTCAGTGACCTTGCACCTGCCTGACTACTCTTTATTTATTTTTCTGTTTCCATTTAGAAGAAATTCCTCTTGTTCACACACTACATACAATTTCATTCTAACAGCACCTGACACTCAGAGCATCTCTGTCCTTCACATTATAGGATAACCCATGGTCCACGGGCAAAAGGGCAATCGACCAGATAAGGCACAAGGTGTGCAGGGTGTGGCAATTCTGTTTGGTATTTGTGTAGCTGAAGGCACATGGCACACCTGCAGCACATGGAGAAATTGGTATTGGATTACCATCAATACATTATCAGTGTGGCATTTTACTGTATGTTATCTAAATTAGACTTGCACATTCACTTTAAAATGACTCTTTGCAGTCCTGTGAAAAACTAAGTACACCCCTGATTCAGTAGATGGTTGAACCACCTTTAGCAGCAATAACTTGGTTTGAGTATTATCATTTTTTTAGATTGTTGTGGAGGAATTTTGGTCCAGTCTCTTTTATGATATTGCTTCAGTTCTTTAAGGAGTCCGCACATTCATTTATGCACAGCTCTCTTAAGGTCCCACCACAGCATTTCAATCAAGTTGAGGTCTGAACTTTGAGTCAGTGCAACACCTTGATTAAAATAGCCTCACTATTGGCTCTAGAATACTTTGGTATACAGAGGAGTAAATTTAAATTCAGGTTTATTTTTATAGCGCCAAATCATACCAACAGTTGCCTCAAGGTGCTTTCTACCCTAAAGTATTTAGGAGAAAACTCCAACAATCAGATTACCTCCTACAAGCAAGCATTTTGCAAGGGTGAGAAGGAAAAACCCCTTTAATAGGAAAAAACCTGTGGCAGAACCAGGTTCAGGGAAGGGCACTATCTTCCATGACCAGGTGGGATATGCCTGTAGCAGCATAACTAGGAGACGGTTCAGGCTCACCTGATCCAACCCTAACTATAGGCTTTATTAATAATTAAAAAAAAAGGAACATTTTAAGTCTAATGTTAAATGGAGAAAGTGTGTCTGTGTCCAAAATCTAAACTCGGAGGCTGGTTCTAAAGGAGAGGAGCCTTAAAGCTGAAGGCTCTGCCTCCCATTCTACATTTAAATACCTTAGGAATCACAGCGAAGTGCTCTGTTAGGATTATCTTTTTTTAAAAAAATATTATTTTTTAAGATATGATGGGGCTTTAGTATTCAAGACAGTGTATGTGAGGAGAAAAATTTCAAATTCAATTCTGGATTTAACAGGGAGCCAGTGAAGAGAAGCCAATATGGAAGAAATAAGCTTTTCTTCTAGTTCCTGTCAGTACACTCACAGCAGTGTTTTAGATCAATAGAAGGATTTTCAAGGAGCTTTTAAAACAACCTGATAATCATGAATTATAATAGTCCAGCCTAGAAGTAATGAATGCATGAACTAGTTTTTCAGCATCAGTCCAAGACAGGATGTTTCTCATTTAGAGATAAAAGAAAACAGTCCTACATATTTTTTTTAACCTCAGTTTTGTCTGAATTTAGGAGAAGAAAATTATGGGACATCCAGGCACTTGCATCTTTAAAGCATACCTGTAGTTTAAGTAATTGATTTTTGTCATCTGGCTTCATGGATAAATAAAGCTGGGTATCATCTGCATACCAGTGTACATGTATGAAGTGTTTTCTAATATTTTCTGGTCCCAACACAGAATTTTGTGGAACTTCATGACTAACTGTGGTGTGTGAATAAGACCCCCATTTACATGAACAAATAGGAATCTATAAAATATAAATTATTCAAATCATTCCAGCTCATTTATTTTAATACCATCAGTGTATTCTAGTCTTTGTATTAAAATGATAGGATCAGCAGCATTGAATGCTGCATTGAGGTCTAGCAGGACAAGCACAGAGATGAGTCCACTCTCAGAGGCCATAAGAAGTTAATTTGGAACTTTCAATAGTGCTGTTTCACTGCTACAGTGAGCTCTAAATCCTGACTAAAACTCTTCAGATAGTTTATGGTTGATTGACTGCAAGGTGCCCAGGTCCCGTGGCTGCAAAACAAGTCCAAATCATCACCCCTCCACCACTGTGCTTGACAGTTTGTATGAGGTATTAAGGTATGAGGTATGTTTCGATGTGCTGTGTTTTTGACCAAACATGGTGCTGTTATCACAGCCAAACATGTCCACTTTGGTTTTAGGGATAGGACAATATTCCTGAAATCTTGTGGTTTGTTCAGATGCAGCTCTGTGTTTTTTGCAGTTTCCTTTCTGACCTTGGGGGAGAATTTGCCAGGACATCCACGTCTATATTGTAGCATTGTGTCAATATATATCTGAATGCTCCCGACAAGCAAACAGCCAAAACTTTTGTTATAGAGATGCTCATTCTTACCCATGATCAGTTAATGATGTGAATTTGTTTAGCAGCACTTGGCTGCTACTTACCCTCTTTATTCTTATGGAAGCAGTAAGGGTGTATTTAGTTTTTCCACAGGACAGCACAGGGTCTGTGGAAACTCACAAAGATCAACTTCACATTAGCCTCATTTTAATGAGATTTAGTTGACAAACATACTTTCCACAGTGTTCCTTAGATATTTCAAACTTTAAGATTTAGATTCTAGTGAGAGCAATGCCTCAATGAGCAAGGTAGTTTCTTTTGAATCTGAGAAAAAGTGAAAGCAATTATTTAATGTCTGCACACTGTAATTATAGGGCAAGTTCTCATACTTGGTATCTAATTAAGTAAGAAATTAAGTGAAAGGTCAAAACACGGTTAATTTACTTCTAGAATGAGGTTATTAATTTTAGGTAGTGCTGCCAAGAGTACTGTTTCAGAGACATGCAGAGGTTATCAAGAGACTACATTCCGTTTTCCGCCAAAATGCAGAAAATGCAGAAAAAAAACCCTCTGAGATCTGCATTTATTTCATATGTTCACACAGTAGAATTTGATGTGTTATGACATTTCAGTCCAAGTAAAGAGAACCGAGATGAAAGTGTATATTATTTTTATAATATTTTCTTTATTAATGCATTTGAGGGTGTAGCCGAATTCTTATGAAGAGAAACACTACCCCACAGTGGTTAGATTTTCTCAGTGCTCCAAACTGTTTTCCTGATACACACAAGTGGAAAGACTTGTGCCCCCACCCCCCTGCCCCGCAGCCCCAGAAGGGATTGAGTGACGGGATTCAGTGAAAGGCAAAAGTGCATTTTTACATACTTCATGTGAGCAATTTAAATTAATGTATACGTGTAGAAAATGTAACCTCCATTGCAAAAAAACCTCTCAAAAATCTCTAATCTGCCTCTAAAAAGAGAAGAAACCGAAAGAGGCAAAAGAATGCTTTTTTCTTTTAACAACAAACAAATCCAATAAAGCTGGCTGTTGCAATAAAGGAATAAACTAATTGTAGTAGTGGAGAGCTACAATGTACATTTACTTAGTATATGCTATTACTACATCCTTTGACTATATGCCATATATTAACCACATTAGACGCAGTTAAAGTGACTGTTCATGGTGACAAACCATGAACAGTCTCTACAGAGCTTTATAGCATCCCGTCACCCCTCTCAGCACACTTTTCAACCATAGGAGGCAGCAGACACAGTAAATGACTAGTTGGCGAACACAACAGAGCATTTAGCAGCTGAAGAGCCACATATTTCCCTCAGGAGTTACTGCTGACAATATCAAACCTGCAAATGACAGGGAGTAAATATTGAACCTGCATTGATTTGGTTGCCTGAAGTATGACTGCAAAAACAGGACAATGATGCGTTTGTGTGTGCTGGATGTGTAAAACTGCAACATTCACTATAATAACTTCACAAAGTAAAATGTCAGCAGTTTGTTTACAACTTGAGACATCCCCAAAGTGCCAAAATCTAACAATTAACTACTTAACACATGCTGATGTTTCAGTTGAAAATGTGGTCAGCATGAGGTTAATCTGTTATTCTAAGAAAAAGATGGGTGAAAAAATACATGAATGTCAGAGTGGGTGTCAGTAGTTTTCTTTTTCTTTTTTTTTGGGGGGGGGGTATTATTGTTTTATGTGTTTAGAGATGTTCCTCTTTCATGAGGAGGATACTGTATGTGGTCAAAACTTCAAAAGAGAATATTCTTCTACTTCTAAAAGTATTGGTGGGATCGTTTCATAGACTATAAATCTGGCATACAAACCCAAACAAGCTAAATTTAAATACACCATGCAGCCTTTTGGTTTAAGCAGAGGTGGTAAAACTACAGCTATTCTACACTTATGTAGAAGTATGCATACTTGTGATTGAATGATTTAATTTCTTTACTCAAGTAAAAGTGAAAAAAGTACAGGTTCTGAAATGTACTCAAAGTTTAAAAATAAAGGTAAGTCTTCTGCAAGCTATTTTTATGCAAAACTAACTGAATTTCCATGTGCCATATTAATTTAATAATATAATATTAATACAGGGGGATACAAGCCTTATTGCAACTAATTTCTAATTCTAATGAATGTCCTTGGTTTGAACATCTGTTATGTAGAAGACAAGCCGAGGAAAAACAAAGCAAATTTTAAAAGGTTAGCTCTAATTTGCTGTTGTCTATGTTGTAAATGGGTGACTTCCCTCACCTAAACAGAAAAATGAATACAATCAGAGGTTAAAGTGGAATTTGGCAGGTGGGGGAACATTAAGATCTGTTGTAGTGGTGCTGTGCGGGGAACAGAATCACTTAGAAACAATTCACAGTCATTTCTGTTGTGATTTCCAGTAGATTTTCTTTGTGTACAGGCCATGCTCAGCTGAGCTGTGCTGCTGCTCTTTGTGGATTTTCACAGCAAGATATAAGTAGATGTTACACGAGCTTTGATGGCTGCTTTCCACTGCTAGACAGTGCAAAGCTAGTATAAAGGTGGAATTCAGTGAGTGACTCTAATCAGCATTATAGAACCTTAGTAGTTTGATGTCTGCTACCGTTAATATAACCTTACATTGACCATGAACACCACAGCTGCTCTGCACCAGTTCAACATAATTAGCATTACTGTAAATTTCACCACAGTTAGCACAGTTATCATTAAACTTCCAGTACAGCAAATGTCACTCAGCAGTCCTTACCTTTAAAAAATAATTCCTGTCCTTTCTTGCATCTTTCTCCATCTCTGATTGAAGTTATCTCACAATTGTTTCTCTCCCTGCTTACAGCAGCTGTGCTTTTACCTAGCAGGCATATTTTGTGATGGAAACAGTTTGTGTGTTTGCTGCTATTTGTTGAGCTGTAAGAAATGTATTTGAAATTGCCTACCACTTAAAAAAAGTTACTCCCTTAATGCTTGCTCCTTTTCTGCAGCACTAGCTAGATGCTAGTGTCATGGCCACAATGTATGGACATCTGCACCAAAAACACAGCCACTTTAACCCCTGAGTACAGTACAATAAAAAAAAGTTATTTTTGCCTTTTTATTTTGTCATATGTAATAAGCACTGGTGATACATGCACCAATAGGATTGCCTTTTTTAATTGTTTTTTTTAAATTATGTTCAAATTGGTTTGATGTCTGCAAGGTGCACAGAGATGTGAAATAACTCCACTCAAATGCGTTAAACCAAAAATAAGGAGCCTGGTTTGAAAATGTTAGAATGTTGAGACATTTGTATTGCAATGTAGGGAGCAAAAGTAAAAAGTGTGAAAAATAAATACTTAAGTAAAGTACAGATTCCTGAAAATACTACTCAAGTACAGTAACAAAGTATTTGTACTTCATTACTTCTCACCTCTGGGTTTAGGTGATAAAATGATTGCTAATGTGCCACGTTTTGGCCAGCTTTACTTTAATACATTAGTGGTCAAAATTTAATACCACTGCTCTGTCCTGCTGCCTGTGCTTCACTGAGACCACAAAAATGGATCCAATAGCTTATTTCTGTGTCTTATTGTTATATTATTAACTTGCCTCTACTGGTAATGTGAGACTGTATCAGTTGTTGCCCAGAAATGACATGCTTGCCAAGTGACAGGGCTATTGTTATTCTGATGGGCTTGGTGACAGTGTTACAGAGTCACTGGTTCTATCTAAGGAGGAGACCAGGGTGGATGGATGAGTTCACAAAAATATGTTTAGAACAGGAGATCAAAACTGAAAAGTTGTTTTCACACGCAAACTTTGTTCGTGTTCTGCAGCTTAAGTCACACAAGCCTAGAGATGAGTCGGTGACCCCTGGCAACCTCCCGTGGCTAGGAAATAGAGAACGCTCACTTTTAAAGTAAAAGTTGTGCCTTATTACTGCTGCTTTAAAAGGTACAACTTTTACTTTGAAGGAAAATGAGTTCTGATTCCAGTTTGTCTTGCACTTTTCACAGCAGAGCAAGCAGTTAGTAAGGGTTCACAGACAAATCATGCTTTTCCATGCAATCTACAGGTGAATGCCACAACCTATTACCAACCAAAGCATTTGCAAGCAGGTTTTCTATGCAGCACATATACCTCTTTGAAACCAGTTTCACTTAGTGGCTTCAAAAAACCTCTCTATGTCATGGATTGCTGTGTGGCTGGTAGGAAGTGGACCCAAAATGCAGTCTCCGGGGGCAAAAACATAATTCAAAGTTCACAAATTTATTTGCTGGTAGTCCACAGGGTAACAGAAAATTAAAGCGAGACAGGAAAAAAACTAACTGAAAACGGAACCACTAAGCATACAGAAGGCACACAGCTGACAACGCAATGAGGAATTGAGGGAGCCACGGACAGTATATACACACAAGAGGGAACGAGAGGAGCGTGGAAAGAGCCAGGGAGGTCAGATGAACAGAGTCATACTAACGAGACCAAAGGAAGCAAGGGATTACCAAAGTAAAACAGGAAATGACTAAACATAACAGACAGATCAGGCCTAGAGACACTGATCAGTCTCCAGGCCTGCGTGGCTGGAGTTTTAGCAGGCGATTTCATATTTACTGCCAGCAACCTCCAGCAATCACTTCCCAACCAGTTGGGGAATACAAATTTTTCCCTTATAGTTGGTTTTTGCCAGATGGTCACTACCCAGGGGCCTAATCAACCCTGTTACCTAGCACTAGGTCAACTGTGAATTATTTTTCAACTGTGTAATTTGTGACATATTTCCTGCTACCAGTACAGGCTTACAGCCATATGAGAGGGACACATGGCATATCTGGTCATGGAGCACATATTGTTTTCCCTCTGTTTTCCATTTGAACAGGCACTGCGGAACATCTAGTTCCCCATTATGGCTTTAATAATACTAAGATTCCAATATCAGATAATTATATAGTTCTGATATCCTGTTCCTGCACTCCATAACCTTGGATTTCACTCACGGTTATCTTTCTCTGCTGAGGTCGAGTAGGACTTATTTGTTTCATTATCATACAAGATATGTAGCTCCACTGTATGCTGTGAAAAATGTCAGTGGTTTTCACTTTTTGCCACTCTTGGCTAGGCTGTCTTTTGGCTCTGATGCTCAGTATAAAAAAAGGCAAGCCCTAAGGGGCAATTTGATGCTAAGGCTTGAACAGTCATTAGGAAGTAAGGGATAGTGTGACCATAACGCCAGATGACGCTGTCCATCTGCCCTCTGAAAAGTGTCAGTAGTCACAATAATCACCTTCTTCTAAAGCTGCCTTAGATGTCCGATGTTCGTCATTCCCGGGGCTATTATAATGCATCTTTTGTCTTCTGACTATAGCTGAGGCTAAAGAGCATCTCAGGCAAGGGGTCATAGAAACTGCGAATGACAGTAAAGTCTTCATCGGCCTCTCAAGGTAATGAAACACTTGCCATTTTGTTTCAAGAGTATTATAAATAAATTTGTGACACTGCCATTTTCGAGCGTTGAAAGGGGTCTCTGAGGACATGCACAACTGTAGTCATTTATGTTGTTCTGTTGTATCTCATAAGTATTGATTACACCAATTTTATATTGCCCAACCAAGAACTACTATGTTTACTGTAAAAACTGTGGTCATAGAACTAAATAGAAGCTGGTTATACTGATTCAGATGAGGCTTGTGTTTGACCTAGAAATGTTAACAATTAAGGCCTTCAGCTAACAGCCTCATATTAAAGGTTACTCATGGATATAATTCCTTCGCAGCAATGGAGGACAGATTGTTCTAAAGAAGCATGGAAGTCTTAAGGCCTAAAGCTACCGCTCTCATTAAAAGTTATTCATGGATATAATGCCTCACCAGCAAAATGGGGCAAACTGTTCCCGGTTTTATATATATATATGTAAAAAGATTTATAAAAGTTAATACAAGCGCTCTCATGGATTAGTGCATATTTTCCAGTTGTCACTTTGCTGAAAGGCTCCTAGTGAGGGGACACTGTGACACCAATTTTCTGTAAGTTAAAACGTTTTATCTTCAAAATTCCCCTTGATATCTTCCAGAGTGCATGCCCCACGATCACATTTTTGCACAATTAGCCTATGTGGTCTTGTCATTCATCCTTTCCGTCTGTATAAATGCTCATTGTGATACCATTCCCTCAAGCTATATTCTAGCATCCAAGTATGCTAGCATCAGCACAGTGCTCACAGTTGTTTGTCACCAGCGGCATATGTTTGATATAGAGTATTCTCGTAAAAGAACAAGATGGGTCTTCATCAGACTGAAATCTGTAGCTTTTCAAAAGTGGCAGTATAATCCATGATGGCGTTTACTGATGATATAATGCCTCATAATGTAAAAGTACTATTAAATGATATGATCACAATACTAAAAAAAAATAAAAAATCAAATAGTCACATTAAATAGTCTAAACGAGTATATTTTCAGTTTTTTTCTGTCAGTCAAATAATCAACTGACTTACTGTTTCCACTTTCATTAATAATTTGTCTTTATTGTCTCAGCATGGTATCTGGCAGTTGTTTGAGATGTTTGTCTGTGTGTGTGTGTGTGTGTGTGTGTGTGTGTGCGTGTGTGCGTGCGTGTGTGTGTGTGTGTGTTTTATAGTCAGTTTAAAATAAATTAGCCTTGGCCCATTTCTTGGTGGTAGCATACAATATATTTTCAGTGTAGTCCTGGTATACAGCAAGAAAAACAGCCAGCTGGTGATAAAATAAATGTGGATCCTTTTAGCCACAAAGACCAGCCCTGTGTGAAACTCTACCTCAAACAGTCCCCAAACATAATAATTGAAAACCACAGAGGCAAGAGAAACATAGAAACACGTATTAGCCTATGTGTGTCCTGTAGCTGCAGGCTGTCTTTTGAAAGCACGCTGTCAGATTAATTTTCAACCTCTCAATCTGAAAGTCCTGCTGATGGCAAGGTTTGGTTTATCCTGCCTGTTCATTGTGAAACTACATTTGCAACTGTTAGAGCACCAGAAATCCATGCTGCTTTCCTTTTGTATGCCCACAAAGTCTACTGGGTGTGGACAATGGAAAGAAACGGTGGTGTAGTTTAAACAGTGTGGTATGTAGGAGGCGGTGAATGAAAATCAGTTAAAAGGTTGTTACATGTTTGGGTTGAAACTACTGACAAATAAATGCCTTCTTAGTCAGTTGTTTACTGTTGATGGACAGAATTATAAAGCAAGAACTGTCTTGTAGTCTGGTTATTTTCTGGATGATTGGCTGCTTTTTCTGGGACCACATAAATTGGATTTGTTAAGATTCATGTTGGGATGGTGTCTGCTTTTCTTACTCAATGGGTAACGACTTGTAAACAACAACCTTGTTGTCATCCTCTCTGGCTCTTAAAGTGACCATAATTGACAATATGGACCAAATAGTCTTCATACACTTCATAAAAGTCTTTAATGAGATCACAGAGTTAGGGAGTTGAGGGCTGTTTTCCCATAGACCTTTATATAACCTTAAGTCTTTTTGTCAGCCCTTACCTGTTCAAATTCAGCAGGAGATTTCAACTTATTGCTGTTTTTAGCTATCTCGATGCACCAGAGTCGCTTTGTAGATGCGCTTGCTTGCGGTCCCCTGTCTCCTTCCTCGAAGCATTTCAAAAGGATTGCAAGTTCTTTACACACAATTAGAATAATTTTGTGCCACAGTCTCCTACCAGTTTTCCCTACTGTGATTGTAGCATTAAGCAAGGTATAGTTGGCAAATAATATACGCATACGTGCTAAATGTTTGCTATAACCATGGATTTAGTCTTTTATCACAAGCCACATATAACATGTTTTCTATTTATTCCCCTGTTACTAGCCAATTTACCAAGAAGATATGACTTCTTGAGCATGCCATGCCTGGAGCAGAGAATGAGACAAAGAAATCTGTGACAATCTAGTGTCAGCTTGGCAAAAAAAAAACAAAAAAACGGCATTTTACCTCACAGAAATTACTCTTACTTAAGTTTATATAATTATTTAAAACTTTGGTTATGTTTAATTAGAACCTCCACGATTGTGAAATTATATGATCAAACACAAGAAAATATCAGCATATTTCAAATCAATACCACTGTGGTTTGCCAGCTTCTAGCTCCTATTCAAAAATAGTGAACTTCTTCTATAAGTTAGAAGTTTCATTTACTTATCATAGTGCCGGCTGTTATTTGAAAAATAATTCCATCGTGAAGTAGATTTAATAACTCAACAATTTCTTTCCCCTGTGGGAAGATGGAGCATGCTTCCAGACCTAACAAAGTCTATCAGTGAAGGCTTCGTGGGTGCTGATGCCTGGTTTGCTGCAACCCTGCACCTCTCCAGGACCTCAGCTAGTTTGGTGAGAACTTGGTCGTGACACCACCTGAAGCGACCTTGGGTCAGTGCCACTTTGCACCCTGACAGAATATGTTGGATGCCTGCATTGATGTTAACACAGAGTGGACAGCTGACCTCACAAACCATAAAGTAAGATTTCTGGGGCATGGGAGGGTGTCATAGGTCGCCCTTAGCAGAAAACTGATCCTAAATTGTGGTGTCCTCCAGCTATCTGCCCAGGTGATACACCTGTTGATGGTCACACCCCATAATGTCCAAGCTCCCTGGTTAACCTGATCATGTTATGTTAGCCAACATAACAGTGGTGATGCACATGCGCTTCAATTATGTTTTAAGAGTCCCTCCTTTAACCGCTCGTATTTGGATGGTCCTGGCTCCAGCCAGAAAATATGGTACCGACCATCATTTAAGCCAAACTTGGCTACGCTTATATCCCAAACCTCTTCTTCCATCTTGATATGGTCTAAAAAATGGTTTTAGTTTAGCAAGTATTTTGTTACAAGCCAAAGCACTGTAGGAAACGTAGAATTGAACCAAATCCATTCAATACGTTTTTCAAGAGATTTTACTTTAAACTATAAATATAAATTACCTCATGGGGGCACTAGAAGAAAAGTCACTGGAATATCAGATTTTCAATCTCTCCAGTGGATGCGGTTATATTACAGTCTGGACCAAAGAGCAACCCAGTGAATGTCACATCCATAAAGCAATTACACAACTGTGTTCAAATATGCTCTGCCTCTGGCCCGTAAATGGCACAACTGGTGATCCTGGTTCTACTGGTGAAATTTGCTGCGATATTGATAAAATGCATTTAAACTATAAGAAGCACATGTGACACACGTGGTGTACCAAATCCTTTCGTCATTCCGAAATGACCGTTACACACATTGCATAAGACAACTCCTTCTCGTTTCTCAAATCACCCTATTTCCTTTTTTGTCCTTGCAGAGTTAACACACTCCCAGTGAGGGAAAACAAATGATTTTCTATTAGTTCTCAAGATTCAAACAGTGAGTGTGACTCACCATTGGCTTATACAACACAAACCTTCATAGTTCTCTAAGCTGTCCTCTCCTATCCTCTCTCCTTCTGTCACTCCTCTCATTCTGTCTTCCTCTCTCCATTTTCTTCACCATCGTGCTTAGTCTCAAGGGTAGACGAATGTCCTCTTCCATTTGGCTGCTATTTTGGTCTCCATGTCAACAAGATATGAGTCACCACACCCTCCAAAAACGTGGACACAATCAGTGAAACAAGCAACTAATAATACAGCAATGAACCAGTTAATTCTCTGCTCACACATGACAGTGCGTCAGTCATGCTCCGTTTGAACAGCTGGCCCAGTGATGAGAAGATGAATTAAACTATGTGAACATTTGAATAAAGCATCGCACTGTAAGCATTTTCTTCTAAAAGAGACGAGTCTATTTTTACATGCTGCAGTTAAAGCATTTTCCACACAAAAAAACAGGATCACATACTCTGTGTGCGTATGTGTGGAATTATGTTATCTATCTATCTATCTATCTATCTATCTATCTATCTATCTATCTATCTATCTATCCATCCATCCTACTGCCAAACAATGTTCCAGATTAACTCAATTTACTGCAATTAAGGCCATTAAATGTGTTTAAGGTTAATTTGATTCAGTCACTAATCAGTATTAGCTCTGCATATTATTTTAGTAATCTCACTTAATTTACAAATCATTGGAAGTATGCAGAATGTGTCAGCTTTGTTTGGTTATGGAATGCAGTGAAAATTGTGATTAATACATAATGATAATGACTGTGTGCATGCTAAGCGCTCATCTATATAATTTTACAGAGGGAAGGTTCACGGGTTTAGACAGCAGATGATGCCTTTTATGTACATTTCCTTTCTTTAGTTGATTAGAAAGGGTACATAGCCATTTAAACGATGAAAGGTTAAATTTGGCTCAAGGGCTTTTTATAAAATCTTGTTTTGATGACTACATATTTGATATTTGCATTTGAATAAGCAAGGAATGATGGCCAATAAGACATGCTCCAAGCTGGTCTACTGCACATCAGTGATCTGAGTCTCCTGTTCCCCCACACCCCAAAGGTGCTCTATTGGACTGAGATCTGGTGACTGTGGAGGCCATTTGAATACAGTGAACTCATTGTAATGTTCAAGAAACCAGTTTGAGATGATTTGAGCTCTAACACATGGCATGTTTTCCTGCTGGAAGCAGCCATCAGAAGCTGGGTATGCTATGCTCATAAAGAAATGGGTATGGTCAGCAACAGCTGTGGTGCTCAGTTGGAACTAAGGGGCCGTGAATACGGTGGGTACAGAAAATATGCAGACCCCTTTAAATTTTTCACTCTTTGTTTCATTGCAAAAATTTCTACATTTCTGTTTTTTTCTGTCAAGATGGGGTGCTGAGTGTACATTAATGAGAAATAAAATGAATATTTTTGATTTTAGCAAATGGCTGCAATTAAACAAAGAGTGACAACTTTAGAGGG
Source organism: Bujurquina vittata (assembly GCA_015106715.1). Taxonomy (NCBI): domain Eukaryota; kingdom Metazoa; phylum Chordata; class Actinopteri; order Cichliformes; family Cichlidae; genus Bujurquina; species Bujurquina vittata. The sequence continues at coordinate 25,440 of VUQK01013846.1, forward strand.
GTCTGAATACTTTCCGTACCCACTGTATATTTCCCACACCATTACACCGCTATGAGCCTGAACCGCTGATACAAGGCAGGATGAATGTCACAGCAGAAATCATCTCATCGAACAAGGTAATATTTCTCCATTTTTTTTAATGTCCACTTGTGTTGAGCCTGTGTCAACAGTAGCCTCAGTTTCCTGTTTTTTTGCTAACAGGAGTGTGTTATGGATTCAGATCTCCTCTTCTTCATACCTTGGTTGTAACAAGTGGTTATTTTGATTACTGTCACTCACTGGATATTTAGTCCTTTTCAAACCACTCTGTAAACCCTAGAGATGCTACTGTACATCTGGCACCAATAAGCATGCTACATTCAAAGCCATTTAAATCCCCTTTCTTCACAATTCTGATGTTCGGTTTGAATTTCAGAAGATCGTTTTGACCATGTGAATTCATGCCAAAATGCATGAAGTTGCTGTGATTGGCTCTTTAGATATTTGCATTACAGCACAGTTAAACAGGTATACCTAAAGGGCTAGTGAGTATGCATAAATGGCATAAACATGTTTTTTAAACTGAGAAAGATCTTTTAGAAATCTTTGTCAAATATTGTAAAATATTGTTATAATAATTTGACAGAATTTTTATTGTGCATTTTAGGACATTTAAAACTGAGGCTATATCTAGTCTTCGTATAGCTTTGCTATCAAAAATCTTTTAATTATTCCAGTACAAAACATGGACAATTTTGGCCTTTTGTTATGATTCATTTATGTAACTGGTTTTGAAGTATTTTCATCCAAGTTTAAATCCTTTATCATTAGGTGTTATTTTGTCTCATAGTAACACTTTAATGTTACATTAATACAATGGATGTATATATACAGTTTAAATATAAATCATGTAAACAAGCTACACAGCCTACTAAGAAAAAACATAACACTGTCTAGAAGCCAAAGTTTATAGCCCTAAGTATAGAAGATAGTATTTCTAGCTCACCACTCATGTGCAAAACTAATTAATAATTTCTCAGCTGATGTCCTCCATGAGAGACATCAGAGGGCTGAATCACGTCACTGGGTCTCTCTTGCGCGCATATTTCTGCCAGCACAGTTAAGCAAGGCTTTCCCAAAGACCTCTAGGCATTTCTGTGTTTGATGAGATGCTGTTAACAAAGGAGCTGTGAAGCAAAGAAATGCAGACTGCAGACAGACTGCAGCAGTGTGAGTGTTGCAAAACAGGGAGAAATAATGAATAATGGGACATATATTTAACATGTTAGATTAGCCAACTGTACATCAACAATGAGAGAAAGCCTGAACACTTTAATCCATCTGATTTCATCTATCAGTCACAAGGACTCCTCTGTTTTCTTTTTCTACAACATTGCTGGAAGTTGCTTCAGGACTGATGATCTGCGTCATTCAGCACAAACGCATTTGCACAGTGGCTCAGTGTGTGAGCAGGTTCATATATATATATATATATATATATATATATATATATATATATATATATATATATATATATTAAAACAGTAATCCCCTGCTTCTTGTTTCTGTTGTCCTGTTCAGCTCCATTGTTCAGGTCTTTACAGCTACTAATATTTGTGATTTCAATTCTGAGACTTTATTCAAATTAACTTGGATTCAAAAGCCTAAATTCCCACATGGCTGACATTACAAGCAACAAATAATTAAGAGTGCAAAGTTAGAAATCACAGCATCCAAACAACAGATGTAACAAGTCTCAGTGTCCCTAGAACAGGCAT
>VUQK01013848.1:16714-31274 GCA_015106715.1 Bujurquina vittata
TTTGTTTTTTATCTTTTTTCCGGTGTTGCAAATATTTAAAAAGTCAGCCAAAGCATTTTAAAAAAAAAAAAAAAAAAAACTTGGGGTAAAAACATTTTTGAAATTCAGAAAAATAAAACATGGTGAAAACGACCCATTCAAACACAGCCACTAACGCTTCTCACTTTTGCCAATACCTTTTAATATCAGCGGAGAAAAACACGGAGAGAAGTATTCATGCTTTTCGAAAGTGGAGCAGGTATTGGTGCACGGGACAGCCTTCCCTCTCACTTCCAGCTCTCGTGTGAAGGGTACCGACAGCGTGGGTCGATGAGGTGCGGGAAGGTGATGCCGTAAAGAGTGTCGTAAACCAGGTGCGGAGAAGGGGAGGTGAAGGGAAGGCAGGAGGAGGAGGAGGAGGGGGAGAGGGGGGGGTGAGAGAGGAGGTGACTCTCCGGCAGCATTTAGACACAACGAAAGGATCATGGCGGATGGCCCCAGGTGTAAGCGCAGAAAGCAGGCGAACCCGAAAAGGACCAACGGTGAGTAAAACTACTTCCGACTCGGAGCTTTTCTTTCAGGGAAATGCGGTGAACGCCGTTCTGTCTCCCAGTAATTTTGCCGAAAAGTTTCGTGGCCCAGGAGTCCGGTTTTTAGTAACTGAAAGTGCTGGGAAGTAGCAAGTGAGCGCTGTATTACAGCCCCGTGTGGTGTACCGTTATACCTGGGTCGCGTCTCTCCCACCGCCTAGCGGTCCTCTGCGCTGGAGACACGCACCTCACTCTGTTATGAGTGGAAAAGCTTTTGTTTCCACTTTAAACTGTTTTCTTTATTTGAACGCACGTTGCCCGTCCTCATAGAGTGAAAATTCATTGATTTACTTACATTTTATTGAGTTATTAAGCCCACCGCTGAACTCGGACCTGTTTCTGAGGGGGAACGGGCTACCTGATTGTTGCTGCGGACCTCGACCGACACGGTGTATTTTCCCCAATTTGGATTTGAAAAACGTTAAACAGAGCTGTGATTTCTTGAGTTTTTCTCTACGATGTGGTGGTTATTGTATGTTTGTCCGTGCGTGTGAAACGGAGGGGGCACAAGTGTTTGTTCTTTCTTTCGCTCACTGGCAGCAGGTAGCGATAGGACACTGTTGCTGCGCTCACAAAACGTGCTTTAAACCTGTCGAAATAGTTGAGTTTGACTAAAAACACAGTTTTAACGCCTTATAGCCGAAAATGGATTAGATGGTCTCGGTGTGTGGAGGCTCGCTTTGAACAGTTGCCTTCTCTTTCCTCTAACTTAATTGTTTCGGTGTCGCACGCGTTGTGAGTGTTAAACAGCGGCTGTCAGAGGGTGCCTGGCGGTAATGGCTGAAAGCTTTGGGAGAGTCACGGATGGGGTAACGGAGCTTCTGGAGAACGAGGAGTATCTCACGCGCCGCTTGTGTGCGCGAGCCGAGCGCAGCCCATATAAGGACGGCGGATCCTCTGCCGTCGCGCGCTGGGAGTCCTGATTGTTGCAGGACGGTGGTCGCGAGCGAGCCTCTGCACTTTCCTGTTGTCTTTGCTCACTTCATCACAGCTTGTAGCAACATCTGACATGGTTAAATGGTTTATGCTTTATAAAGTAGGTGTGTGAAGCAAGGCGGGTTTTTCACCCCGTTTCAGTGCGCAGCGCAAATGTTGAATGGTTACAAAGTCGCGCACACGGCTCTTGGTTAATGCTGGAGAGCTACTTTGTTAAAATATGTCGCTTCTGGTTGTGTGACACGCATTAAAAGGACTTTTGCGAGTGCATAACCTCTGCTTTCCTGTTTCATTCTTCTTATTTACACGCTGGACTGTGGTGAAATCGTCGTTTCCGGTGCTCGGACTACTTCTTTTTTTTTTTATTATTGTGAAAACAAGTAGTTTCGTGGTGGGTCTGACAGCGAGTGGTGTCCGCATCGAGTTGTATGGCTCCTGCGTTAGCCCGTAAACCACTAGCTCACAGTAACTGAGGTGATGCGGGAATTTCGCTTTTATTTTTGCTTAGTAAGAGGCGATGGCTCTTGTGGTATTAAAAACGAGAGTTGGTGGGTGGGAAAATGAAACCAAATGGTGTCGTGTGAATTTAGAAGAGTGGCATTTTTATCTTCATTTTTTACTTTTAAGTCAGCGCTATTTATGTTCTCCATTGTCATTTTGTTCTCTTTCCAATAGGGTGTGTTTAATTCCTGGAGCAGTGTGTGTATGTGTGTGTGTAGTTAAATAAGTTCAAGGTGTGGACACACCTCGGATAACGGTCCTGCTGTCAGTGTGGGTATTTCTCTTACCCGTGGGAGGAAAGGGGGTTTTAAATGACTTTTTATGTCATACCTTTTGTTTCTCTTTCTCCTTTCTTTAACAGGATTTTATTAATCAGTCCTCAGTGATGACACAGCCCTATTGATATTTAAAGTCAGACAGATGTGCTCCTTGTTTCCTTGCCTCATTTGCATTTCGTTCAAAGGAGATGTCTGTGTCTGGCCTGTGTTTAAGTCCTTGCTTCCTACCACCTCCTGACAAGGCAGGTGATCTGTCATATAAATGCACCTCCCAGCATGTTGATGGGGATTCCTCCGAGAAGTTAGATGAAGTTGAAGGCTCCTTTTGTTGCACTCGTTCTCTTGTCTCTCCCTAATTATGAGACCCTGTTGCTCTTATAATTAATGAAGCCCTTGAGTCGGCCCGACTTGTTATGGCCAGAGACTTTGCCAGCAGAGGGGGAGCTGAGATCAAGGTGAGCCCCATTCCCTGCTGTAAACAGAGAGGTGTTAACAGCCTGCAGGACAACAGGTGTTTGCAATCGGCGGGATACTACAGCTTCCTTTGTCGCTTCCCCCCATCAGCTCCCCCCTCAGGAATAGCAACAGTAATTTAAAACAGCAATTTGGGAATAGAGGAATGCGGCCGGTATTAACATTCTCAGCAAAAATAAACAGGGCTGTTGGGGAAGTACTTTGAAAGGCGCTTGTGCACAGGTAGCTTGGATTTCTGTTTATTTGATAATATCATGCAGACCATTTTTCTCATCCCCTCACGTGTCTTTTTCTCTCCTTCGTCCTCTCTCACACACACTTGCACCACCTTGATGAATCATCCATCAAATAAGGCGAGTGAGGTTGCGGGTTCGGCACTTGGCAACAGCTCATGTAATGTTGAAGAGTAAGTTTATTGGCCTGGTAAAACTATACTTAAACTATACTTGGTGCCCTGGACTCACTCACCCTGTCTAGAGACCACTGAATACAACCACATGCTGTAAGTTTGTGGAAGAACAGTAAAATAAACAAAACAATAGTTTAGCTGCAGCGTGTTCTGTGAAGCAAGCGATGTTTGGGCCCGTAGAGGAGGCTTCGGGAGGAGGTGGGGATTGGCTGCCACTTGTGCATTTTAAAAGCCATCTGTTTACATTTAAAAGGTCCACCCCTGTTGTGCGAAGAGTTTAGCAGAGGAGGAAATTTTTCATTTATCTCGCTGCTTTTCACCAACTTCCCCGGCAGCTTCATTTGAAATTGCCAAGTAAGAAGAAAATCCCCCACCCTTCCCGCCTCCTCCTCCCCTCCCTCCTCACTCTCAGCCGGTCCCCTCTCGCTCCTCGTTCCAGAGCTTGTCCTTTATTTCAGATTGGGTAGGGAAGTTTTTTTTGGGGGGGTGGGGGTGGGGGGGCTGTTGATTACCCCCTGACCTAGGCACCCATGCGTGCTTAGAGTATGACTTCACTTTCCCCCCTCTGTGCCATTGTGAAGCTTCCAGCATGTCCAATTGTGTTTGTGTTTAAGTCTGTTCAATGACAGGGGGAAGAGGGGAGAAGGAGGATGGTGGTGGTGGAGGAGATGGTGAGGGGTGCTGGAGCACTTTTTCTCTGCTCTTTCTTTCTTTCTTCCCATTCCTCTATGACCCCCTTAAATTGCGAGCTCCGTGTTCCCAGTGGAGTCGAAAGGAGATGGGAGGTGGAGTGACGAAAGATTTATACAACAGGTGACAACTGAGGGAACGATGCTGGCAAGATATAAAGAGTGATGCATAGGCAGCCAGCTCCCAGGCCTCAGAAGCAGTAGCACGACTTGCTTCAAACATCAGCAAAAAATAATGCAACGCAGGTAGAGATTGCCTACATGAAAACTTTTGCTTTTTAACTAAGCGTCCTGCTCTTCATGCTGGAAAAGGCTCGAGATCATCTGGCCATTTGGTGGAATTAAAATGATGTGATGTACGAGCACACTCCCACCTCTGTTAAGGCAGCTTAATGATTAGCTACTCCCATGGAGGCTGAGAGCATTAGCCTATAAAAAGGTGCTCTCCCTTCATAAAGAAGGAGTTTTAAACCCAGAGTCAGTTTCAGTAACCCCCTTAACTGCGCTTGGATGTGCTTTATTGGGGAGTTTGTGTGGCTGAATGCTTAACTGAACCATTGTGTGTCACGGCTTTAGTGAGAAAGCCTGAGGAGAAAGAGCCTAGTTACCTTTGGAGTTTGCCTGCTCTACCTCATACACTTTCAGTGGCAGAAGAAAAGGGCCATTCAGTAGGCCCCGGCATGGGGAGGGAGAGCCCTTTTCACACTGGGCTTGTGGGAAACTTCTCCTCCATACTGTGCATGCCATTTGCATATGACCCATTCTTTTCCCAAAGGTCCCCGTGAGGGAGGAATCCGTGGAACGTTCGCAGAATTCATCAAATCCCTCTCTCACGTGGCCCTCGGGCCCCTCAAGAGGCTGGCATCGAAGCGCTCTGTTTGACATTTTTGTCTTGGAAATGTAGCTTATGCCTGCATCACGCTCGCTTGCCTTAATGTTAACAGCAACGCATCCCTGTGGCATTTCTGTGCCATGTATTTTTTAAAGTGTGCGCGCCCATTCTGCTGATTTGAATGTCAGGGTGAATTGAAGGCTTAATTTGGCACAGCAGGCAGGAGTTTCCCCAAATCCTCAGCATGGGCCGCGCAATGTGCACGACAGCCTCAGAGGCTCCCTAACTGTTGATGACGCAGCCGTATGCAGAATGCCAGTCGCTGTCCCTTGAAGGACAAAAATAAGCTGGAGCTGCTGACTTAGGGCAGGGGGGTTAGGATAATGGGGGTAACACAAGGATGAAGCGGTGGGAGCTTGTAGTGACGCGTCTGCTCAGTGAACTGAACAAAAACACAACTGTCGCACCCTCCCACCCCTCCAGAATATCAGCCTGGGTTACTTTACTCCAGGTCATTTTGGTAGTGTACTAGCAGCATCCACACTCTTGTTGTTGAGCAAGGTGTGTGTCTCTGACTGCCTTGACCCTAACCACAGATACTGCCACAGAAAGCGGTGTAGGCTGGTATTTGATGCAGCGCGGTGCAGGGAGGAGAGCTCAGTTAAGTGTATCATGTAAGCTAACTGAGCAGAAAAGCCTCCTTTGCCCTCCTCTCTGGACTCCAAAGCAGTGAGTCATGAGCAGAAAGGTGCATTTGTAACCTCATGAACTCTCTCAATCTTTCTTCTTTCCCTCACTCCTTCCACACAGGTGTGGGTGTGAGGGACAATAATCTTGAGTAGTGTGTGTACTTGAGGGAGAGATTACCTCTAAATTGCCGTCCTGCTGGAGGTAAATATTGCGTACGCCATGTCCGCTGCTGTCTGTTGATGTGTGTTTTTAATCATGTGTTTGGTGGCTGATCTGAGTCCCTTTGGGTCTGTTTGCAGGCCCCCTCCTCACATCATCATCACCACCACCACTACCTCCTTCTCTCCCTTCCCACCCATCTCTCCCCTCCCCTCTTTGGGGTCCTCAGTGGAGCGGTTAATGAAAAAGACTGGACCGACACAATAGGCAGAAGGCGCACCCGGTGAGGGGCTTTTACACCAGCTTGTGATTGTGGCAGAAGCTCATCGGCGCGAACCTCTGCTGACCATCTTTTGTCATGTTTTTGAGGCATAGATGTTGGACATCTCATCCTTTTTAAATGTGCTTGACCTTATTACAGTCCCATATCGTCTCCGTCTACAAGGATGAAATTAGATGACATCAGATGAAAAGTAATCCACTGTCGCGTATTGTGCTTTGAACACTACCCAGTGGCTGGCTCTTTGCCAGCCCCTTATGATGACCATATTGATTTTCCTCTCCATAGCACACAGAACTGATAATGGCCCTCCTGAGGGGGGTACACATTCATATTCACATCCTGATTCCAGTTGCACAGACCGGTTGTGATGTCCCGAGGGACACAATGGCGAACAAATCGACTGCTCTTATGCCTTCCCTAGCTCATGCAACAAGGTAGCTAGGCTAGGCTAGCCCTGCGAAAGCTCCTGCAAAAAGAAAAAAACCCTTAGTCACCCTGTTTGTTAGTCAGAGAGAAGGCCGGCTGCTATGCTGAATGTCAACACGGATAAACATCCTCACAGGATTAATGAGAGGAGAATGGGCAGCCTGAAAACAGAGGGAGGGCAGAATAGGGGAGGCATGGAGATTCCTCATTGCCCCATTTAACCCATGAGCGTTTTGTTGAGGTCCCCACTACCCAACAATTGTGACCTAACCAAAGGATGCAGCTAGGCCTGGATAAACTCATTGACTGTTACAAGAAGGAAGTTACAATATGTATTTGGCATCATACAAAGAATCACATGATGGTGTGCCTGTAAACACATTAAAACAAAGACAGATGAAAGTGCTTATAAGACAGAGGGCTCAAGTAGAGTTTCACTAAGGGGGAATGTGTAGTATGTTGGTGGGCTCTAATTTTATCAGTAATGAATGTCTCCTATAGAATTTTCACGTAGAGATTTCTCACCCAGTCCACCATGAAAAGCTTAGTTCCCTTTACAGGGTCTAGTCAAGCAGCCAAGTCACAATAACCTGTTTCACAAGCCTGAATCTCACGGCTGCTGGCAGTGCGGAGCATTTAATAAAACCAAATACTTCCTGATGTAAAAGTAAAGTAATGAATCTGTAATTTTGTTTTTGCACATATGTCTGCAAGTCTTACCTGACAGGGTTGAACAGTAGTACAGAAAATGAAAAGATCATCATGTTTCACCTCTAACATAAAACAAAAACTGGCTGCACATAAAAATTAAACTTACCTTTACAGCTCCACCCCTTTGAGACTGGCCCCAACTGCAGTGAGCTGTAGTTGGGTGTTTATTCAGTTCACTGACTCTGTTCCCTGTCTATAGCTCCATATCTCTGCAGCTAGGTGGATTCAAACGTCAACATGACGATGCAAATTAAATGAAAAATAGTCTCATTGCAAATGGATACATAGGCCTCTCATTCACGCTCGCTCTGCATCCCACATTAGTTGGAATGGTTAACTTTCTTTTTTGTGGCGTTCTGTGTCAGCTAGCTTGTTAGTTTAGAAGTGCTGTAGAGGTGTGCGTGTGTGTGTGTGTTTAGTCTGCACGGGGCACACATCCACAAAATTTATGAAGAACCTCTTAAATGATCTGCTGGCTCCCTGTATGCCATATCTTCTAATCTTTTAGAGAAAAGGACATAGTGCTGTTTTTTTGGGTCTCCCATTGGAAATGGAACAAAGCCAGTGACCTTTGACCTGTCTCAGCCCACCTGTGCTGACTCAGCTCACTGCTGCCAGCATTCAGGTGTTTACAGTGAAAGCATACTTTGCCCTCACTGAGCAAGCTTCATATATGTGTGTGACTGTAATGGGTAGTGAAATCAAAGGAGTGGATACCTTTGGATCTCCACAGCCAGCCAGGCTGTGTTCCTCCTCGTGCTGATGGTGCCATCCCCTCTGTCGTTGCAGTGGCACCAGAAGTCAGTGAAGCATGGCCTTTAATTGATTCACTTTGGAGTTGTACAACATTATTAATTAGTGGTTGTGTGTCACTTGTTTGTTCCTACAGTTCATCATTAGTTGTCAGTGCTTTTAAACATCAACAAACCTTCCTTGTGTAACTCTCTGGAGTCCTCGTCTATGTATTCTTTCTGCTTCTGTCTCTCATTCCTCTCTCCGGCAGCTGCCTTGGCTCGGACTCTCCAGCACCAGCAGGTGCTGTAGGCATGCAGCAACTGAGCTATACAGCGCTCATAAATAACACCTGACAAAAGTATGAGAGAGCCAGAGCCATGGGCAGAGTGAGGGAGGGAGACTGAGATTGAAAGTTTCCTCTGGCAAGAGAAGAGGGTGTGGCTCACGGTCAAATGCTGGCCTTCTCAAGAAGGACATGTTCAGAATAGAGAGAAAATGTGAGAGAAGCAGAGAAAGGAACTGGAATTGAAGTGGGTTTTTTTTTTCTTAGTGTGGACATGTGAATGTGTTGCCTATTCTTCTGAAGTTTGCACTCCTGCTCAATGCCAACTTTTCAATAAGCCCCTTTCATGCAAATTTCTTGTAAATGGACCCTTTTAAACACAAGGCCAGCTCTAAAGTGACTGGTTAAGGGACTTGAATTTGAAGGAAGGGAGCGTTGTCTTTTCTGTAATTGGGTTGTAAGAGCTTGGAACAATGTTAATTGTGCTCTAAAAGCAAATGAAGAGGTCAGAAAAGAAATTATATGCACACTTTTATAATCATCATCAGTAATGAACCAGCACTTGGAATAAATGAACCCATAAATCAGCCGTGATCAAGGGCCATTAATGAACACCGCTCAGAGTCAAATCTGAACTGTCTCTTTGTCATTTTATGCTCTTCATATTCAACATGACACACATCCTGTCTCATCAGAAGCTATCGATCAGTTTTTCAGGGCGAAGGTTAGTTTGTCATTTTTCTCTGGCCTCACCATGAACAAAACCAGGAAGTGTGTGAGCGATTACGGCCCAGGATGCAACCTGAAAGCCCTTTATCTCTGTGAAAACAAGAGGCTTCCTGCAGACCTGCTCCCATCCAGGCCACCTCCCCCTCCTTCACCTCACCCACGCCCCCCCCAGCACCTGTGGCAGCCTATTTAAGGATCCTCATCAGGGGTTACAGAGACTGCAAACCGGGGCAGAAAACATGAAAGCCTGGAAAAGAAACTAGCACTATGGCTGACATGCAGGCTGAGAGAACACAGAGGGCAAAGAGCATTTCTTTTTATTAAAAAGGTTTGGCTCTTTTGCCACACATTTAACGGTTGCACTGGGCCCTTTTTGTTGTGGTGTTTTTTTGGCAGAGGATCTTGATCCGCTCCTTCCCAGCATGACACACACTCCTAATGACACATTGCCTGTCATGTAACTGTTTTCCTTTTTATTGTCATGAACACTTGTCATTGCCAATGTCTGAACTTGGGATTTTTTTTGGTTTTGAAGATCAAATCTGACCCTGAGCTGTCTTCTTGCTAACATGAACCAATTGCAAGCCTGGTCATGCACTGAGGTCAATAAAATTTAGAGCCCGACTGACTTGTCTGCACTCCAGTATTATTGGCCAATATTAACCTTTTGCTGATGTATTGGTATTAGCATTTATAATAGCTGATGAATGAAATTTAAAAGAAAGTAAAGAAGAGACGAGAGAAACACCCTTCGACCATTTAATGAGTATTGATGTTGCATAGTTTGTCCACCAGAGGGCACACTGCAGCTTCCTTGTTTTTAAACTGCATTGTCATATTAGTAAGGACTCATAAATAATTAAACAAAACAAATGTTACGGAAACCTGGTTATGTATCGTATGACTGAAAGAACAAAGTAATGGCAGATATATCCGGATAGCTGATTAGCAAATTGATGGTCTTAAGAAATCCTATATTGGCTGGGCTCTAGCCATATTATCCAACTCCCAGGACAGATCAGGTAACTTGACTTAATGTTACAAACTGCCCATCACCAGTTTCAGGTAGCATAGCTACAGTCTTAGAGTAGACATTACATCTAGATGATATATATATATATGATATACATGATATATAACTACTGTAATATCAAAAACAGGGCGGTTAGGCAGCTAGCATTGGTCGAGCAAACAAGAGCAACAGAATGCTGACTACAGTTCATTCGACAGCCCTGGGTGCCATTAATAATAAAAGTTTTATGAGGTTATTCAGAGCTCCTTTAAAGTATCCATTTTAATCTGTAGTGAAACAGTTGCCCGATCTTCTGAAGGCTCTCTCCTCTCACTGGATATTTTGATGTGTTAGCAACGGCACATCGAAGCTGGTTAGTCACCTGATGGAGTGTTGGTAGCCCAAAAAACCTCAGCCTCAGAAAACACTCCCCCTGCTCCTTTAAGTTACTGCCACAGCTGGCAAGGGTGGTTTGTCTCGACAGTAGCCTGCACTGAATTTCAATGACCCCCACCCCCCTACCCACTCCCCTGTCCTCCCCCAGTCTTATTATGCCATCGCTGCTAACTGGCTCCCATTCACTGCAGTGTCCTGACTTCCCAGAGGGACCTAGATAAACATGGGCTATTCAGTGACTGAAAAGCCCACCCCCTGCCAGCATTGGCCTCTCCTTGTTTCAGTGCCAGGCTGCAGTGCACCTCGCTCACCAGTGCCACTGACGCCGGCAGCAGCGGGCACAGTGCCATTGATTCTTCTGCCTCACACGACAGACTTTCTGAGGGATTAAACTTAACTGTGAAGACTGATAAATCTTCTCTTTCTGTGCAAGTGTGAGTATTGCTACAAGCAGTTATCTGTAGGTGTGGTGTGATGTTGCAGGCCGGACTGACTTCCTGTTGTTAGAGTCCATAAAGGGGGAGCTCAGGGGTGGGGGATGCTCCCATGAGATTACCTCGTGAGAGTCACATGGTCTGGCTGCATTGCATTCGAAGGCTGGGTGTGTGTGTGTGTGTGCGTGTGTGCGTGTTTGTGTGTTTGTGTGCGTGCGTGCATGTGCGTGTGTTAAGCATGGTTTGTTAGTGCATTCCTGACCTCCACCTGAATCCTGACCTGAGTGTGAACTGTCTCTGAGGCTTTTCCTTTTCTTTTTTTTTTTCTGTTTCATTTTCTGTCCATACCTCCATCCTTCCTCTTAATCAACACATCTCAGAGGAAAACCACACATCTCCCTAGGGTGTCTCTTTTGCTCTCTCTATCTCTCCTCACCAGATGTTTAAAAGCTGTTTGTTTGTTTACTCTATGGACATCACTTTGATTGATGCCTACCATAAACTGGGCCTGCAAGCTGATGCCACATATCTCTGTAAAATGTTTTAAAGAGAGATTCATACAAATTACATCAGCAGCCTTTGCAGCTCAACTGATTCAGGGTGATGGCTGGCAGCTGCACACCATTGGTAAGCATGAGGGACAGTGTCCCCTACGCTGTAATGGCCCTCCCTGTCCACCCCACCTCCATCACTCCCAGACTCAGCAGCTAATTTAAAGCAGTGCCCTTCTAATCTAATGGCTGTCTGAAAAATCCATTGAATCAGGACAGATGTCCACCGGGGTGTGGCAGTGACACAGTGTCTAGACGGGCTGGAAGGTGAGCGGACGGCTCCAACGTGATTCAGATCCAAAGGAATCTCACCTCTGTGCCTCTCCTTTACTCTGCTGCTTGAGGGTCCTCCGGGACAGAGGGAAATTCTCAGAGCAACTTGGATTACCACAGACACACAGAGTGACACTAAAGTCGACCCTCAGAAATAACACAAGAGTTGACTGAAGCCTGTATTATGGTAACAAGCTAGCAGGCTCATATTTGGGTTAGGCTTTATCTAGCCCTCTTCTTGGGAAGGGCAGAGGCCCCAGGGTTGAATTTCACCTAATAATTGTATTGGCCCTTGACAGATAGCATTGATGTAAAGCTGTTTATTGTTGATGATGAGTCTATTGAGCCTATGCTCTTTCACTTGTCCTTGGGGAGCTTATCCCTGAGGCAGGGCTGCCTGTGTTTTATTAAAACCCCAGTTTAAATGGTCTGGCCCTCTGATCAACAAGCAGATTACCCAACTAATAAAACATACATCACAACATATAGAGAGGCCCTCACAGAGACTGTTTCTATTAATATACAAATATAGAGGATTACTGTCTTCTTGTCTCCATGGCCAGGGGAGAGGGGATTAGGGTCCTGGTCCAGACAGATTGGATTTAATGTGTGTGTAAGACTAAACGATTACAGCACTACAAAGCCCCGACTGATCTCTGCTCTCTGCCTCAGACATTGAAACATGCCATTGTGTTGTGGATTGGTTACATTTGTGGTTTTCATTAAATTACAAACATCTTATTATTCTACCCCCATTTGGTGCCACCCTATTTATCCATCTACAAGTTCTACATTTTCATGTACCAAGCTTATTTTATGTATTATACACTGCTCAAAAAAAAACTTAGACGATGGCCGTTATCTTGGGGGATCTCCTCCCATATCTGCAACAGAGCATCACTAAGCTCCCGGACAGTCTGAGGTGCAACCTCGCGGCATTGGATGGACCAAAACATTCTATTGGATTTAGGTCAGGCGAGCATGGGGGCCAGTCAGTGGTATACAGAAACTGCCTGCATACTCTCGCCACTCTGTCCAGTTTTCCTAGAGTAACTGCCTGTCTCCTGGAATCTCCTCCATGTTCTTGAGACTGGGAGACTCGTCAAACCTTCTGGCAATGGCATGCATTGATGAGCCATCCTGGAGGAGTTGGACTACCTGTGCAACCTCTGTAGGGTCTAGGTATCAAATCATGCTGCTAGTAGTGATACGTGACACTAGCCAAATGCAAAACAAGTGAAAAAACAGAAAAGATGAGGGGAAAATGTCAGTGTCCTCCACCTGTAAAACCATTCCTATTTTGGGTGTTGTCTCATAGTTGTCCCTCTAGCGCACCTGTTGTTAATTTCATTAACTCCAAAGCAGCTGAAACTGATCAACAACCCCCTCTGCTGAGGGGGTTGTTGATCAGTTGATCAACTGACCTGATCAATATCCCAGAAGTTTAATTGATCTGATGCTGCCCTCTGACAAAAAGTGTTCCTTTACTGTATTTTTTTGAGCAGTGTATGACACTTGTTTGCTTGACTGGACACATTTATTGGCCTCCTTCCAATATTAGCGTACTCATAATCAGTTTGTTTTGATGACTCAACAACCCTTTTTTCTTCATTTGCCAAGTCAAAATGCATGTTTGAAAATGCTAAATAGTATATAGTATAAATAGTACAAGTATAGATTCCTATACAGTACCAGTTAAAAGGAGACATTCACCTTTGGATTTCCAGTAGTACTGGCAGCTAGAGCAGAACATCAGCTTTGTACAGTGTACCTGTATATCCTAAGCCTACTCTCACTCTGAAACTGTTTGTTGAGGTCTCAGTAATATTTAAGGATGACACACAATGCAGGCCAACACACTCATACACAAAGCACAGCCTAACAAATACAAGGCACATCACTCTTAACTCGGGATCAATAATTTCTTAGTCTGCAGCAAGCCTGACACTGAAATTAGTCCCATTCTGATGCACTGTTGAATTGACAAATGACCACAAAATTCAGCTTTTTCAAAAGACTTTGACATACACAATATTTGCCTTTTTTCTAAAGTATTTCTTTATTCTATAAGATCCATCCATCCATTTGCTTCCGCTTATCCTTTTCAGGGTCGCGGGGGGGCTGGAACCTATCCCAGCTGACATTGGGCGAGAGGCGGGGAACACCCTGGACAGGTCGCCAGCCTGTCGCAGGGCCAACACAGATAGACAGACAACCATTCATGCTCACATTCATACCTATGGGCAATTTAGTGTAGCCAGTTAACCTAACCCCAGTACATGCATGTCTTTGGACTGTG
The DNA here is from genome assembly GCA_015106715.1 of Bujurquina vittata. Classification (NCBI taxonomy): domain Eukaryota; kingdom Metazoa; phylum Chordata; class Actinopteri; order Cichliformes; family Cichlidae; genus Bujurquina; species Bujurquina vittata. The sequence continues at coordinate 30,384 of VUQK01013848.1, forward strand.
GGAGGAAACCGGAGTACCCGGAGGAAACCCACGCAGACACGGGGAGCACGCGGCGCGGTGGTTGGCACTGCTGCCTCACAGTTTGAATACCATCTGGAAGGTCTGGGTTCGATTCCACCTTGGCCTGGCCTCTCTCTCATTCTATAAGAATCAGTAGAAAAATCCAGAAGTCTCCAAAGAAAAACTCTTGAGAGACTCATCTCTTTAAGCATTAAACCGAGGCCCTTAGGGAATCCACGCAACACGGCGAGATGGGCTTAACACACATATAAGTAAATTCTCAGTGGAAAAAGTGGAAACATGTATTTTCCTATCCCACAGATGTCCTAGAGATAGCGCTGGGGTGTGGGTGTCCTTTAGCAGTTTTAACATGCAGCCCACACAAAAGCACAGACACACACACACACACACACACGACTGTTTATCCCCAAGGGCGCCCAGCTAAAGGAGAGAGAGCCCCTTAATCATGTCCCTGTCCCACATCCTCGTTATCAGCCACGATTAATGAGCTCTCCATTAATGGAAAAAAAAACTAGAGGTGCCAAAAAAGAGGGGCCCTGAGAGTAAACGTTCCCCAGGTGCACTGACATCATCTTCCAAGGTAGATATGATAGCTGTCACATCTCACTTTTGTTACGGATGACAGGTTGTGTGTGTTTGTTTTAAGTACGTGTGGGTACATGTGGCCTCGCTGTCAATACCATGTTTTGGTTGTTCAGACCCAACCTCTTGGGCTAATCTATTTTGCCTTTGTATGTCTGTCTTTCTCTTTTGTCTATGGCAGCTATATGGTGCAAGGAAGGAGAGATGGAGGTAAGGGATAAGGAGCGCCTGATGAGACAGTTGCGGGGGGGGGGGGCGGGGGGAGAGGGGGGCAGGTGCAACGGCCAG